>CAUYRT010079548.1:0-13787 GCA_963574885.1 Lepilemur ruficaudatus | reverse complement strand
AATACAAATCAAAACCACAATGAGACATCAGTTATCCCCAGTGAGAATGGCCTTTATCAAAAAGTCCCAAAACAATAAATGCTGGTGTGGATGCAGAGAGATAGGAACACTCATACACTTTTGGTGGGACTGCAAACTAGTACAACCTCTATAGAGAGTAGTATGGAGATACCTCAGAGAACTAAAAGTAGACCTACCATTTCATCCAGGAATTCCACTACTGGGTATTTACCCAAAGGAAAAAAAGTCATTTTATCAAACAGACACTTGCATTAGAATGGTTATTGCAGCACAATTCACAATTGCAAAGAAGTGGAAGCAATCCAAGTACCCATCAATTCATGAATGGGTTAATAAAATGTGGTATGTGTATATCATGGAGTACTACTCAGCCATAAAAAATGAATTAATATCTTTTGCAAAAATCTGGATGGAGCTGGAGACCATTCTGAGAGAAGTGTCACAAGAATGAAAAAACAAATACCACATGTACTCACTATTAAACTAGAACTAACTGATCAACACTCCTGTGCAAATATGGTAGTAAAATTCAGTGGAAATCAAGCAGTGGGGAGGAGGTGACAGGTAAATTCACACTTAATGGTTACAATGCACACTATCTTGGTGATGGGCACACTTATAACTTTGACTCAAGCAGTACAAAACCAATCCATGTAGCCAAAACATTTGTACCCCTGTAATATTATGATAATAAAAAAAAAAAAAAAAAAAAGAAATGAAGCAATAACCTTTAATGTTTGATTGTTTTTTCCTTAGATAGAGCTTGAACAGGAGATTTAGGTTGCCTTATGTGAAGCACAGTGAGATGAACCACTTTTCAGGGCCTATTTAGGCCTTCTGAAAATAAGCAAGGCATGTGATGAAAACGTGAGCATGATTTGGGGGGATTTTAAGCTTCATTATGATTAAATGACAATTCATGTAAATTTTCCTGACCTCATTCTCCCAATAAATAGTCACTTTAAGGAGAAGAAATTTTTCTAATTTCTATAGGGAGCAGCTCTGTTCCAATTTCCAAAGTCCTTGTTTACTTATCTAGTCTTACCTTGCTCCAGCCCAATCTTAGAATTAAGGGCAGAGATTTAGGTCCCCATTCAACTGTAAACCTAGTGGCTCCAAAACTCACATCTACTTCTTGGAAACTGGCTCTGGAATGGATACTGGAAGAGGGAACTTTTACCACTGTATCCACCTTTAATTTTGGAGATGCTTCCTCCCTGTCAGATACCTCATGAGAATGTGCTTTGGCCTAGAATGATTGTGATAAGCTCACATCAGGTCTTTCTGCCTGGGCTAAAATAAAAGCACCCTCATGCAGTTAGGAGGTACAGGAATGCTCCTAATTATAGACCTAAAAATTCAGAGCACCTGAGGGCAATCGTTTTTTTATTTAAAAGAAATCTAATATTTACCTGAGCATTTACTATTTGCCATGTAGTGTTTTAGCCACTTTGCTATGTAATCATGTTTAATCCTTACAACTGAGTTGTTATGTTTACTTTCTTCTCTTTGCATCTGAGATTCAGGCTTAGAAAGGTTACATAACCAAAGTTCACCAAGGTACTACCTGATGAAACTAGTATTTGATCCAAGGGTTATCTGACTTCAGGGAACCAACCTCTCAACTTGAACAGCAGCAGAAGGAGGTGAGGAGGTGGCATTTTAAAGAAGAGTCCACTTAGAAAAACTTGCATGAAAATAGTTTTTTATTACATTTTCTAAACCTGAAAACCACCGTCAGTGATTTCTGGTGACTCCGACCCTTCCAATATACTATTACCTATGACAATTGGTTAGGTAGTTTGAGAGTCTGCTGCCCTTCCTTCTGTGCTCCATATGTTCGTGGGATATTATTCATCCAGATCTAATCTCCAGCGCCCCACTCAAATATTGATAAGACTGTCCTGATGGTAGTTGGCATCCATGAATATGGCACATTTTAATCTCCTGTGCTGACCGACCAAACTCTGCCATTCTGTTTATCATTAAGACTTCCTATTACCTCGTGCTTTCAAGACTTCAAATATGCGAGTTCAGCACCCAGTTATTAACCTGGATTTGATATTCTGATCTCAGTGACCATCCACCTCTCTCCCAATTACCTGTACTTGTAATGAGAGACCTGGTAACCACCTACATATCACAGAACAAATAGATTTTATAGCTTAAAAAAATCAAATTCGTTGTCATCCTTTCACTGAAAAATGAAAGAGGAAAGGTGATATTTCATAAATTTAGAATGAAAGTGAATATAAGAATGAACATCAAAGCTAATCAAGAAACAAAAAGATTGAGGCCAGAGTACATGAGAAAATGGTGATGGCTATTTTTAATGTGTTTTTTCTTCCTTTTATTACTAAGAATAATTATTATATAGTATAATTAGTCTCACCAAAAATCATCTCTCATTGAACCTTTAAACTTTTCCCTGACTAGTTCTAGTCCCTCTGTATCTCACTGGAAGAAGTGGTTAGAAGACTAGATGTGCAGGGCAAGGTATAAAAGGATTTCAATTTTCTGTAGTAAATGACTCTGTAATTATTTTCATTAAGCTTCCCTCAAATGCACAGACCTAGATATTCTATCCAAATCTTCTCATTATGCAATTAGCTCCCCAAATGTCCATCTTGTTTACATTTTACTTCCAATGTTTCTTATTTTCAGATATACAAATACCACAGGGAATAAAAGGAAGTCTTCCACTGAGTCCTTAACCTACTTTCTTACAGTTGAAAATATAATATGCCAGTGACGTTTTATGTCTTGGCTGTTTGGAATGAAAGGGCAAATTTTAAAAACCCTATTTTCTTTTTGTCATCTGTCAGAAGTTCATATTTTTGTATACTGCTGCTGGCAGACTCTTCCAGTTTCAGTAAGGAAAATTTGGAGGGTTTATATTTTATTTGTGCATTGAAACATATTTTTCAAAATTAGGCTCAGAATAAGTCAGATCAAACTGATTAGATCTTAGATTTCAGACATGAAAATTTGCCTCAAAGAAACACTAGAAAAATGTATGCCCCTTCCAAATATAATGACTATTATTCATAAACAGACATGTTGTTTACAAAGTAGCAATTTAGTCTAAAATATTTTTCATTAAATGATTTTAAAATTAGTATGTGTAGGTTATGATTTAGGTTACTCAAGTGTTTGCTGTTTCATTCTACCATTTTACTTATACTCTATAAACAAACACTAATTTGACTAAGATCAATCTCAGAATACTAAAAGTATCAAGCAAGGACTATTCCTTAATCGACTGAATAAATTGTTAAACCTTCTGGTGTCTCTTTAATCACAAAAGAGACACATCATTCTGATTACAAAACAAGGGAAGGTAGAAACAAGATAAGAAGTAGAATACATTTTCTGTGGTAATAACAATTTTGGTGGATTAAAATTGCATTGTATAAATTTACTAATTGTATTTAATATTGATGTGATGTTTGTATCTGTGTTTGTTCATGTTATTCATTACTTAATTACATATACCGCACTAATCTTTGTTCTTTTGATTACTTATGTATTATGTGGAGAGGAAGACAGTTGTGAAAGAAGTAAAAGATATATATATGATGGCTCTTAGTAACCTAATCTTATCCACTTTTTCTGTTCCTTGTGCCCACTAGGATTATAATAAAGTTAAAACATAACAAGACACCAAACTATCTTTTAGTACGTGAACAGATAAACCGTGATACCTCTAGACAAAGGAATATTATTCAGCATTGAAAAGAAATAAGCTTTCAAGCCATGAAAAGATATGGATGAACCTTAAATGCATATTACTAAGTGAAAGAAGTTAATCTGAAAAGACTACATATTGTACGATTCCAACTTTACGACATTCTGGAGAAAGCAAAACTGTAGAGATAATTAAAGACCAGTGATTGCCAGGGATTGGGGGACAGGCGATGAATAGGCAGAGCACAGAGGATTTTAGGGCAGGGAAATTATTTTGTTTGATACCATTAATATAATGATAGATACATGTCATTACGCTTTTGTCAAAACCCATAGAATGTACAATGCCGAATATGAACCATACTGTAAACTATGGACTTCGGTTGATAATCATGTGTCAATGTAGGTCCCTGGATTATAACAAATGTGCTATTCTGGGAGAGGATGTTAATAGTGGGAGAGGCTGTGCATGCATGGATCAGAGGATGTACGGAAACTCTACGCTCAATTTTGCTGCTAATCTAAAAACTATTCTTAAAATATAAAGTCTACTTAAAAGGAAAAAAATGTAACCATTTTGTATTGTTACATCTAGAAAGAGTAGGCATAGGTATGGTGATTATATTTTTAGAGACAATTATCTTGATCTGCAGCTCATTAAAAATTTGTTTTCTCATTTATGAACTCATTCATAGACAAAGAGCAAACACTAAGTTATATTATTTCTTACTTGTCATTATATATAAATGAATACTATTTCATAAAATGGTACTATATAAAGATCAGTTGACACCATTTGCATTATTTTATAATTAATATGCTATAAGTATCAGTAGATTGTTCTATTATCTGAAGAACTCAATTTGCCCAGATTTATTTATGCTTATTTTCTTCAAATTTATATTTGCAATTCAGTTGGATTACCTAGAGAGACTATACAATATAATGGCTATTGCTTTTTCTGATTCATCCAAGCTGTTTCAATTAGATAAATCTAGATTTAAATTTCCCTGTTTATACTTGGTAGTGAAAGCAAAAACTGGTGTATTTTTTCCTGGTTAGGAATACCAGAGTTAGAGTGAATGTAATACTTAAATACTTTCTGTAATCTTTTAACTATAGATGCATTCTTTTTCTTAATTGGCTACCAAGGGCTCATTATGCTATCATTAAGGACATTATAAACATTTTCATGTGACAGTGTTTAAGGGCCACTTTGGAAAAGATGCAATGTCTCATCATTCCATTGAGAATTTGTCCACTTCTCAAAAACATCCAAGGTTGTTAATACTTAACAATCAAATTATGCCTCCTAAACACTGATATGTCCTGATGTGTCTTCCCTGGGCCTCAGATATGAATAAATACTACATGTAAACATCTTGTCATCAAATATATCTAGGAAACGCTGAGTTAAGCAGGCTCTTTAGTTGTAGAATTTTTCAGATCCTTTAATTTGCTAATATGCAAAATTAATCTAATCCAGGGAAACAGAGTGTATTTTACCATGGGAAAATTCTTCTTTTTGAAAGAGCATCTTGCAGTGTGAGTGTGCCATAGAATGCATTTTAGAAAATGTTGATCTAGAATATTCAGAGAATTAATGCAGATATCACTTAATTCTTGCACCATTTCTAAACTATAATGAATTATATTTGACAGTTTTCTTCTGCAATTCTGAGTGGTAAAATATCAAACATATTTTCCTCTAAATCCTAAAATACAATTCTAAAGTTTCCTAAAACACTTTCTTACTGATTTATTCTGCACCTCTGTCTTGCAAATCATGAATCATAATAGAAACCTAACCTATGAAATATATATTATATCTTAATGTTCTCAAAATTTTTCACAAAAATCAGTATTCTCAACTAAAGAACTCATTAGCAATAATGTATAATATATATAATAATGTAATATTGTATGTAATAGTATATAATGATATGTAATAATACTAATAGTTTTCTACATTATTCATATTCTCTCAAAAAGAAGCTTATCAGTTTCAGAAATGTTATCAAATATAGAAATATTGGTTTGCCTTGTTCTCCTACAAAAGGGGGTTTTCAATATCATCATCAATCCTCTAAAGCTTGAAAAATCTGTGTCTGTGATAATTTTAACTGTAAGAATAACAGATGCATTGTTAATACTATTGTGGGAAACTAATCTTTCCCATGACAAACTTGGGAAAAGGATTATGAAATTAAACTATTAAAATATACCCAGAAATTATGTGAGTAGCTGTGTAATTTATTTATTAAAGGGAAATAAGGAAATTTCAATAAGTGACTGAAGTGTCTAGAAACTATTGATACCTTTTATTAGCAAGGTGAGGTGACTTAGCTATAATCTTAGGGAAGATAAATTGGTATATTATTTAAATTTACTATGTAGAAAGCTAACCATTTATATTGTCCTATCTAGTGAAAGGCTTTATGTTTGAAATTGGTTTTAGCCTGGAGAGTGGCCCAAAGTGAACTGCTTATCAGAGTGTTGTGGGGAAATTATGAAAAAATAAAAACTCCAGTTCTCCCCATTTGAAAATTCTGATCCAGTCAGTCTAAGATGGGGCCTGGAAATTTGTATTTTTAACCAAATCCTTAGTGGATCCTTATACATTCATTCTGGTGCCTTTTCTGTGAACCTGGTTTTGAGAACCACTGCTGTGAGCTATGAAAGTCCAAAGAGCCAGAAGTGAGCAACATGTATCTCTCATAACTGGAGAAGAGCCCATGAATCTGGTGGACAAGAATATAGTTACAGGCTAATTTCAATCTGTGATCTGTGATCAGCTGATCAGCAATGATCAATCAAGTTGACAGGTTAGTCACCTCTCTTTGTCTTTATTCGAGCCTTCAGGTTACTAATTCAATACACTAAATAGATTAATAAGTTTTGTTCTGGCTGTCACATAAGTACTGTGGTTAAGTGAAAGTCATATAATCCATCACTAAATAATAAACCTGATTAACCTGATTCATTAACCATAGGCCTGTTAACAACAAAACTGTGCAAAATCAGAGAACTAACCCTTGGTGATAATGAATCCATCAAGAAAATGTCACTTTGGGGGCAGTTCTGGAGGTAGAGATCAGATATTCTCCTGTTCGGTCCTAAGGGAGGAGAAATTTCAGCTCCCTCTCTCCATGCCTGTCCCAGGTCTGCTGTCCTCTCCCAGGTATCCCATCCAGGTTGGGGGCCCTGGAAAGAAGATTAAGAGATAATAAATTGAAAATCTAAGAATAATTGGAAATTATTTCTATTAGTGTGCCTTTTTATGATGATTATGATTATTATAGATTGGTCTAGTTATTGGTTAGGCAAGCTTGCTTTTGATGATCTTTATTGCCATACGTAAGCACCACTATAAAATGCAATGTAAAGTGGCGTATTTTATCAATTTTGTCATTTCCTTTTTGTATTAACCACAGGACCAGATTATCGATCTTAAGTAACAAATAAGAACAAATTAGTTTGCTCTGGAATCTTAAGAACCTTCTCTGACAGTCTTTCATATTCCATCTGGACATATCATACAGCAACGATAGACCTCCAAAGCCCTACTGTGATTTGGTGCTCATTTTTTGTTCACTTCTTTCCCTTTCTCCACATGTACTGCTAAGTCTCATTTCCCCAGCCTATTGCCATAGATTTCTTGTCTGTAATGAAGCTTTGCTTTAGAAATGTCAAACCTAACGACAAAAGGTGGGGAAAACATGGCAAAGTTGGCCACCGAAATTCCTGAGAGTCTCGCCTTCATAAAGCACACAGGTTTTGCAAATTCATCAACTAAACTTCACTATACAACCTCTTGTCTCTGGGCAACTTAAAGTCTTTGTTTTCTACTCATTCACTACCTTGACATTATATCACTGTAAAAATGAACTTTTGGGGGTTGGGGAGGTTAGCAAATGACTGTAAAACAAACTTAATGCGAATCAGGTTTTAGCTTTTAAAATTTCAGTTAGAAAATAGAAAATGAATCACTGACTTAAGAGAGGATGTTTTAAGTAAATATTTCAAGTTTTTATGGATATATTATGAATTTCCAAGAAAAAAATTTACCTTATAAAAATTGGTTAAACATCCTGAGCACCCATTAAATGTTTTCTTTTACACTTGTCTCTTGTCAAAACTTGATATGGAGTAAACATTTAAGCATTTAACCTGATAATCTATATTTTACTTTTGCTCCAATTCTATCATCAGAAGACAAAATGAATAATGTTTTTACTTTCAGACTTTGCCTGAGGAACAAATGCATGGAGTTAGACTATATTGAGAAAAAGAAAGTGAAATAAAAATAATCTGAACGAAAGAGTTCTGTTACTGTATATTTGTGCATAAAGATGCTTTCTTTCTACCGTCCGTTCTTTAGCAAAATTACAAAACAAAAACAAAAAAATAAAAATAAAAAACCACCCTGGGTGATTTTGTTAGCCTATAAATGACTTGAGAAGAATATTGTCTTCTGCTTAAGTATCAATTAAACATACTTTAACCATGTGCTTATGTGAGATTCTGGATTTTCAGCTATATGTTATACCATTTAATCCTATGCTAAGTGAATGGTTATAATCTTCCTTTAAAGATGAGAAAACTCTAGATAAGAGATATTCAATAAATTCCCCCTTTTTTACACAGCTAGCCATGTAGCTGTGCAGAAATTCTCTTTTCTACATAACTGTGTTAGAATTAGGCCCCATGGCCAGAAATGTTAGTTTCAGAATCCAGGTGTTTTCTTTATATCAAAACATGTTTCAATTAGTAATTGGTGTGAAAATAAAAATAATATTTATTCATCAAGCATTTACTCATTGTTCCTCCAAAGCCTAGCTCTTTGCTGGGTAATTTTGGGGAATTACAAGTGAAGATGATGAGGACTTAGCTCCAACCTACTTACAATACAGAGGGAGAAATGAAGTATCAGTAAACAGGTACCTATTCTCCTTCCAGTAATGCTCAACTACCTTTGATATCCTCCCCATGATTGTTCCCCAGAATGTTGTTAGAAGACCCATCTCACCTGTCTTCACTTGCTTCTAATTTTTCCAGTTGTGGTGGCAATAACAAAGTACAGTATTTGATTAGTCACGGTGGCTAACTCTTGTAGCAAACAATTTCAAACTCTATTGGTTTAATGCAACACAAGTGAATGTTTTACTCATGTTAGTGTGCAAGTTGGGGCAACTAGGAGAGAGAAGCATGGGAAATATTCTGCTTCAAGCATTCAGGGACTCAGCCTCTTTCCATTCATTTGTAGTGTTCTTTTGTACAAGACCTGTAAGATTGCCCCTGAATGCAAAGAAAGGAAGATGTAGAAAAGATTTTTATGGGGCTCAGTTTTGTAAACACCATTGGTCAGCATGTAAATTGCACAGGCCTCACCAAAATGTTTGGGGGTTGGAAAATACAGATTAGCTATGTTTTCCAGTAGGAGTATGATTCTGTGAATACAAAACATTGCCTCGGGCACAAGTGCTTTTGTCTCAATGTTATTTTAGAGGTTTGGGTACCTCTAAAATACCCAGAAAATAATGCCTACAATGCAGATCAAAAATTAGTTTTCTGGAGTGTATGTGAACATAGAGAGATCCTGGGATTTTCTTCTGTAAAAATTGACACACCCCAATTCTATCCTCTGATAGTCCCATGTCCACTAATACTTCATTTCTCAGTCTGAGCAAGTGCAAGCAAAATTTACATTTATGTTCAGCCTCCCACAGTTTCCTGGAATGTACCTTAATACTGAGTTTTGGAAGTATTCAGGGATTCCTTTTCATCTCTGTCTCAGAGAAAGTGACAGATCTGTCCAAGGATGCTCTGTTTCATTTACTAATCCATCTTTTTAAACATGTGTGTTTGATATTTACTATGTGCTAAGTATTCAAACTGTAAAACATACACATTTCTTTTGTCTTTTTTTTGTTTAGAGACAGAGTCTCGCTCTGTTGTCTGGGCTAGAGTGCCATGGTATCAGCCTAGCTCAGTGCAACCTCAAACTCCGACTCCTGGGCTCAAGCAATCCTCCTGCCTCAGCCTTCCAAGTAGCTGGGACTACAGGCATGTGCCACCATGCCTGGATAATTTTTTCTATTTTTAGTTATCTAGCTAATTTATTTCTATTTTTAGTAGAGACGAGGTCTCACTCTTGCTTAGATTGGTCTAAAATCTTGACCTCAAGCAATCTTCTCACCTCAGCCTTCCAGAGTGCTAGGATTACAGGCATGAGCCACCATGCCTGGCCTATATGTTTCATATATATGTATGAAACAGTAATCAAAATAGACACAGCCCTTGCTGTCTTGGAACTTACAGCTTAGTTAGCAGGGTGTGGGGAACATAGATCAATCAAAGAATGTCCTTAAATGAGTATACAGTACTTCTGAAAGCTGTTACATGTTATGAAGACAAATACTGAGGGCTACGAAGTAGTCTACAAGGGGACTTGTCCTGATTCTGGGTGATGTTTGAGAGCTGAGGGATAAATGAGAGTTAACTAGGAAGGGACCCTGAGCAAAGGAGATCCTCTTCCCAGTCCCACTTCCAGTACAGTGACTCTAGTGCTTCCACTTTGCACCTTCTGGGAAGCCACAGACCCTTCAGTAGCAAATATGTATCTAGATTTTCCACCATTGTCACAGGATAGAGAAACAAACAAACTCTCTGTGATGCCTTGGAGGAAGAGAGGAAATCAATCTCTCTTGATGAATAGGAAGTTTTTTTCTCCTGTGAGTCTAGAACTTTAAGTCTAGATCAGAAAGTTAAATCCTATTTAGACTGGGCTTCTCCATGGCTTCTTTGATCAATCCTATAATACCCCTTTTCTATCCGTGCCTAAATAAGTCTTGTTGCAAATTTTACAAGAAATGGCATGAGTAAAACAATGCTATAATTCTGTTGGCATTAGTGATGAAATAACTCTAAAACTAAATGAGTATAACTAAATGTTCAGGGCCATAAAATGCTTCAAACAATGAGGAAGAAAATAATCCTGGGAACGAGCATATCAATCCTATAGTGGTCAAGGCCAACACGTTACAGATACAAAGAGAAAATTATAATTAAGTTTCAAGACAGCTATAGCCAATTGGTGTAGAGCTGGCTAATGTTGATGCCAAGTGGAAGTCTAGAATTGATTAGCACTTATAAAAACTATTTTTTTGTGTGTGTTATTTGTAGAAAATTAAAAATTTAGATTCTTCAAGTAACGATTAATCTGATTATAGGTATTAATAGCCAAAATAGTACATTAATTTTTATTTCCAGCTCTGAAACATGAGAATGTGATTTTCTAGCAGGCTTATGGAATTCAAGCACAGTTGAAATTATAATGGACACTAATGACATGTAATCAAGGCTGAGCCTGTTAGTTAAATAAATAATTTTAATTCGTGTTTAGAGTGTAAACAGAATATAATTTATGAATTTAATTTGGTCTCTTCTTGGATGCCAGATGACATTTTGTCTTTATCTTAGCCATGCCATGAGGAAAATATTTTCAAAAATTTTTGTTTGCTTTGTTGAAGGGACTATTTTAAAATAGTTCATAACTTATTTAAATATTTTATTTATTTGACAGATGACTGTAACCCAAATTTTATGCAATGCTTTTAAAATCCTCAATGTAAAAAATATAAGTATTCCATTCAGCAAATATAACATCAAACACAGTGATTATAATAGGAAATGTGCTTCACCCTCTGTGTTTGTGGGTAGAGCATGAGTCAAGAGCTTTGGGAAGCATATTTTCTCCTAGAATGTATGACTGTTATTTTATATCACAATATATGCTCTTTTTGCATCTGTAATACCAGACAAACTTCTTGGTTGCACCAAATATCAAGAACTTGATTCACCGTTCTTCTAAGGAATGTTCCGTATAACTAGGACTCTTTATGTTATAAATAACAAGAAACTCAATTCAAGGTGGCATAAACAGTATGTTATTGGCTTACACAACTGAACCATTCAGAGGTAAAACACTGGGTTTGATGTGTTCAACATGTTTTCAAGGCTGAGACCCCATTTCTCTATGTTCTTTCCTTTGCAAAGTGCTGACTTTTTTCCTATGAGTGGGACTTCTCTCAAAGTTGTAAGGTGACTACTCACAGTTTTAGGGTAACATGCTTTGTATTCATATTCACCAGGAGAGAAAGGGGGGTTCTTTTTCCCCCAACTATAATAGGAGCCTTATATTTTGTCCTGTTTGGACCAAGTTAAGAAATTGACATGAGTTTAAGCTTGATGGACTGTTCATCCCTAAAATTTTATGAGGAGCACCTTGAGTTCTGGGTGGGTATGTAATCAGTTTTTACACAGTAAAATGTGGGGAAGATGTCAAAGATGAAAACACTCTAAAAACAAGTGCTCCTTTTTCTAGCTAGTCCTGAAGTCAGTGCATTCTTTTCTTAATATATCATTGCTAGAGATCTGCTCATAGTGTTAAAAGTAATTTTACTATAAGACCTAAACTAGACAAGGTCCAAAGTTAATCTAGTACCCAGTAACTTTTACTATCTTTACTAGTTTGCAAGGTACACAGTTTGTGTGAATTCCAGACTAAAGAATGATATTGTCAACACAAAAAGTGCACGTATTTCTTCTTAATAAAGTAAGGGCAAATTTTAAAGAAATCAGGCTTTAAATGAGATTTGAAAAAAATGTAAAGCCTATGTTCCCCTCCCCTTCCAGGAAATGGGGTAAAAGGAGAAAGAAGAATTTGGTTGTTGGAAACCAACCTGTGCTATTAATAAAGAGGTCTAACATTCTCATTATATTGTTTGGAATTACTTTTATCTTGCATGGAAAATACAAGGTCTTTGCTAAATTTTATGTACTTTTAAATGTTCATGTTGTGGGTGTGCTAGAAACATCTTCAGTGACACTCAAAGCCATTTAATTAAAGTTTATGAACAACTATTGAAATTATAGAGTTTGGTTCTATTTAAGATTACATAACACACAACAGACAATAAGATGTGAAAGTAAAATGTGTCTTCTGGCAAACAAAATGAGAAACCACAGTAATTATAAGAAAAACATTAATGAACTGTTATATATATCACAGACATTCCTAAAATAGTAACATTTTGGAAGAATTAGATCAAAGTCCAAAGAAGCAAACATTCCTTGGAGCACAGTTAATCATATAGGACACAAGTTTTTTCTTTGTGATCCCTAAGTATATGTACACGGAGTGAATTTAAACTCCCCGCTTCTATCATACCTTGCTTATCATTTGGATGAATATATAAAATATTGCTAATACTCAAATTGTTCAGGGGTGTAGGAAACATATATTATTATAACTAGTTAGATGTAACATGATAATACTCTTCCTGGAAATAATTGTAATACATGTAAAAGTTTTAAAAGGTATGTGCCCTGTAATTCCACTTTGTAGATTTACCTTGAAGTGATTACTGAACAAAAAGTATAAAAAATAGAGGAAGGATGTTGAACAAGTTGTGGCTTAAAAGCATGAGGAAATGAAAACAACCCATGCTATAAAATACTTTTAAGAATTAAGTGATGGTATAGGTCAATATTTATCACACCATACAGATGCTCAATATCTTATCTAAATTGTGTGGAGACCAGGGACAAGAAAACTGAAGGGCTGAAGCTCCCTGGGCAGGACAAAGGCAACAATCTGTGGAAAATTAGCATGGCACCCGCTGCCTTCGTTCAGGTCTGTGGTGAGGGGGAGCAAGTCCGAGGGGGTTGGCAGCCCGGTGCTCTGTTCTCAAGAAGCTCCCAGTTTACTGTTGGCAGCAGATTTGGGGCTTGTGAGTGTTGAGAAACTCTCCAACATTTTGGGAGCCTGCAGTCTGCCAGAGTTGTGAGGGGAGGAAAAATAAACACCTCCACCTACCCTCTCCATGGGATGCAAATTCCTTCGGGGCAGGTATTCTGCTGAAATCTTATTCCTTTTTTTTTTTTTCTTTCTTTTTTTTTTTTTTATTGGGGGAAAACTACAAAGCATTTACAGTACAATGTTTACAGTCACAATTTGTAGTGAACTGATTTCCCAAAATATATTACCACTCAAGTTGACTTATCTTGTTACATTC
>CAUYRT010079547.1:0-123638 GCA_963574885.1 Lepilemur ruficaudatus | reverse complement strand
ATGCCTGTAATCCTAGCACTCTGGGAGGCCGAGGCGGGTGGATAGCTCAAGGTCAGGAGTTCAAGACCAGCCTGAGCAAGAGTGAGACCCCGTCTCTACTATAAATAGAAAGAAATTAATTGGACAACTAAAAATATATGTGAAAAATTAGCCGGGCATGGTGGTACATGCCTGTAGTCCCAGCTACTCGGGAGGCTGAGGCAGGAGGATCGCTTGAGCCCAGGAGTTTGAGGTTCCTGTGAGCTAGGCTGACGCCACGGCACTCTACAGCCCGGGCAACAGAGTGAGACTCTGTCTCAAAAGAAAAAAAAAAATGCTATCTATAGTATCTATAAAAAAATGCTATCTATAGTACCTTAGCATCAGGCTAGTCATAAGCAGAGTCAATAAAAACTCATTGAATGAACTGATCAAGATATTCTAGTATCTTTTTTAGATGAAATCATAAACAACAACAAAAAAAACAAGAAATTATAAACATCCAGGGCTAGGTCTGTTATCTTGTTTTATACCATAAGAAAGAAGACACCACATATAGATCCTATTTTACTGTTATTTCTAAGAAAATGTCCAATCTTTTCATTACCAGAGATTTTTAAAAATAAGTGCATCACTCACTAGGTCTTAGGAAAAAAACCATATAACAAAAACATTTTCATTATATTATTTATACATTATTGATAACTTTTGGTATTAAAAAACCTCACTCTCTGAAAGTAATTACTCCTGATTACAAAAGATTTGTCAGTAACTTTTAGTTAATAGTGTTTTAAGTTTTGCAAATGTTCTGTAAAGTTTTTTCTTCTCCTTTTGAGAATGTAGCCAAACAAACACATGTACTGAAGCTAGGGTGCCATACTTCTTAATTTGCTGTCATAGTCCCAATTTTGGCATGTTTTGCCAAAACATGTTTCGCATGGTATGCTGTTTTGGCATAATTATTCTGCCTGTACCCTCTTTTACTCTCAAGTCCCAGTTCTGATGATGAATTTGAAGGTTAGCCTAAGGCTGGTCTTCTTAAGGACTGTACTTTGAGTCTTAAAAACACCTAAGTACTGTCCTGAACCCATGAGTGGGAGTGCACAGATGACATGACAGCTTAAAACTAAGGAAAATGTGGTGCTATGTATTTTGGATAGAGCTAAAGCTTCTTCTTTATCCACTAGGCAAACTAATTTTTAAAAACAAATTATTATGCTTGCCAAAAGTTCCAATTTTTAGGAGCCACAAAGGCTAGACACAGGATCATTGTGAACTATTAAATTATTTAAAAGCAAATAGATTTTAAAAAGTCTACTCACCAGGGAATCAAATGCTCCTTAAATATTTTTAAGAATAAATCTATTTCATATAACCCATAGTTTGACTCTTCTTCTAGTGATGAGAAATGAATGAGGCAGAGTACTGTCAACTCTTGGTCCTGACATCACATCTATAGCAGAAAACCAACTTCTTGGCAAATCTCTCCCATCAGGCGCTTACTTTAGTTTTGTCTATGGCTGGTATCAAATATTTTGGTAAAATCTTGAAACTTTTTTAAAGCCCTACTTGTACTTAACCATCCTCCTGGATTAGGTGCTAAACTGTATGGAATTAGAGACAGCCTTATTTAATTCTGTATCCTCCATATTGCTTAGTGCATTGTATTATACCTAGATGACCACTCAAATACTTAATGAGCTGAAACATAGCAAGGCGGATGTAATGTTTTCCCTGTCCTGTTCTTAAATATGACCCATTGGAAAGAGCATCTCCATTCAACAAATACTTATTGAACACTTACTATGTGCCAAGCACTAGCAACATAGAAGCAAACATGAGCTTGCATTGAGAAATGTCTTTTAAACTGCAGGTTGCAACCCATTAGAGAATTCTGAAATTATTTCAGTGGGTTGAACCAGTATTATTTCAAATGAATGAAACATACTGGAATAGAACTTTTCAGAGGACACATAATAAAGTATTTCCTGAACATTTGATTTTAGTTATGTGTGTGTATACTGAGTGTGATGTAAAATCTATTTCTTAGTTGGTTCAAGATAAAGTTGAGAAACACTATTTTAGAAGGGTCTCCCCACTAAATTGCATCTCAGTTTAAATATCATTTTAAATACTTAACCAGGAAAATTATTAACAAAGCAACTTTATTCAACAAAATATATGTACATCTCCTATGTTTTGACAGGAACTCTGCTAGACAGTGGAGATACAAGGATGATTAATTCACCGTCCTTGTCCATAAGAACCTCATTAACAATATAAACAATCACAATTTTTTTTTTTTTTGGTAAGAAAGTCATGTATAAACACAATTTGATAAGCGTTAAAACAGAAACATGTGCACACACAGTAAATTAATAACTCATTTTTGGGATGTCACTCTAAAGTGTACTTTCAACTTATTCTGTCTTTCACAATGATAACAGTCCATGTAAAATATGTAAATTACGTTAGGGATGTTCAGGCAAGTAATTTCCCCAAGGTCACATAATGAGTAGCTAAGCTGTAAATAAAGCCCTGGGTTCTCAGCCTTTACCTACTGCTTTCTCTCTCACACAACTCTACTTCCTAATAGATATCTTCACATGGCCTTGATTTTCTTTACATGATCTTGAAATATCCTGAACAACTTTAGAATAAGATGGAGGTTATTACTGTTAATTCACCATTTTCCCTAAAACATGAAATTGAGGTGGCCCCCTCATGTACCATCACAAGCTAAAAGAAATTGCCCTAACTTACTGTTTGCCTAAACATCATATAATGTGCCTACCTCATAGCTAATTTAGTAATGCAGAAATCTCCTATACTGGGGACTATAACTTAACTCCATATCTGAAGAAGAAAAATCTAGAGGATATATATTCCTTTTGGAAACCAGCATTTCAACTGTATTTCAACCAGACAACTCTTTTGTCTTTTTACACTGTTCAGTAAGCTAGAATACATACGACAGATTATTCTGAGAACTGCTGGAGCCAGGGCGCCTTGAACCTGTCTCTCCTACCTCGGTGCCCCCTACCCTTCTGCTCTAATAACTGCCTGTGGGGAACCAGGAGCCACCAGGCTGGGCTGAACTGCAGTGGACTAGGGGTGGGAGCTTGAGGGAAGGATGGGGGTTTTGGGGGTGGCAAGTATGGGTTGGGGGAGGGGGTGGTGGAAGAGAAAAGAAAAACCCAAAGACATGCAAGTTCCTCCAGTCCAGGGCAGGCAGTGCAATATTCAGGCCCCGCCCCCAATCTTTCTCACCATGACCTGTCCCTCCAACCCAACACACACATTCCTCCCACACCCCATAAGAAGCATATCTCCAGCCTGTACCAAGGTAGCAGAAGCTGGAAGCAAAAAAAAAAAAAAAAAAAAAAAAATGTGCTGGAGACAATAAACATGTTAAATTCTTTATCTGATGATTCTTTTAACTTATTATTGAACAATGAGCTAGAAATTATAATTACATCATGGTATGTACAAACCAATTTCAAGCTAAGATGTTTATTATTTTTACACTTTCCACAAACATTTAAAGACTTACAGTTCCCTAAGTTCATTTTACTGAAAGGCTGAAGACCAGATGTCAACTCTAACACATGAGGGTAAAAAAGGGCTATACAACTAACCTCAATTTTATACATATATTATGATGAAGACTTTGGAGTTAGTGTCAAACACAAAATCCTGCTTTCTAAAATTATTTAAAGAGTTGAGGGTCTCACTATGTTGTCAAGGCTGGAGTGTAGCGACTATTCACAGGCTTGATCACTGCACACAGAGGCCTGCAATCCCTGGCCTCAGCGACCCTCCCACCTTAGCTGCCCCAGCAGCTGAGATTACAGACCCACACCATGTCCAGCCAATCCTGATTTTAATGCTTCAATTTGGGTAGAACTTTGTTCTCTGTAGCGTTAACACTCCTTCAGATAATAAGTGAGGAAATTCCAAAGATCAAGTTACTCAGTGCTGCAACTGCTGAAACCACACAAATGGCAGCTCATTTAGCTTATATAATCCTGCGAATGACAATGGCAATAACAATGGCTATTATAATATTTTCTAGTGCTTATCATGTGCCAGCTTATCATTCTATGAATTTTACTTAAAATGACTTATATGATTCTTACAATAATCCTATGAACTAGGTACGATGACTATTCCTATATTAGAGAGGAACAGAGGCACAGAGAAGTTAAGTAACTTTCCCAAGGTCACACAGCTAATCCTGATTCCAGGGTATACCACAAAGACAAAAGAACTGCATTATACTACCTCTTATCATAACAGATTCCAGATAGCAGGCTTGCCCTCTCCTCAGTCCTGACTCTTACACAGCACCAGTGCGGATAGCTCAGGGCTCTCACCTGCCACCTGACAGGCTGGGGAGACCCATTAGCTAGGCAGAGAGAAGGGGGCCGGCCCCTAGAGGTGAGCAGCCAGTCTGAGGCTGGAAGACAGAGCCACTGCTGGTGCCTGCAGCGTGCTGCTACTTCATCTTGCCTTGAGCAGCAGCAATGAACAAGACCGCACAGCGGGGAAAGGAATTGTTTCAGGATGGCAAGTCCTAGGGGAACTTCAGGCAAGTCCAGCAAACCTTTTTAAGCAATTACTATGTACCAATCTCTAGGGATAAAAAGAAGAGTAAGACAATGTCTCTGCCCTCAAGGTCACTGCAGAGTGAGAAACTTAAAAACCTACACCACTGCATTACTGTTTGATACCCACTGATAAAAGAGCAACAGGTCCGAATGAATGGGACTGAAATACCAAGTTCTTGCTCCCTTTCTTATTTGTTGGACTCTTAAAAGTAATATCTTCCTGAAGTTGATTTAAAAGGACAAACTTCCAGCTTGAGAGCATGGTACAATAAGGTTGATGGTAAATAAAGATAACATTAAAGTATATCGCTACTTCTCAGTTTAAACGGATGAGGACTGGAAAATATTACAGCATATTCATTTGCTGATTGGAATGATACAGCAGACAGGAAAAAAAACTGAGGCAGAAGAGAGTGGTGATAATTCTGAGAGAAGTCCTTGCACAGATAGGAGAGAGGATGGGATCTAGTACACAGGGGGTTTCACCTCAGATAGGGACATGGGCAAATAGAACAGTGGTGGAGGAAAGATGAAAGCTCAATTGCCTTTTTTTTTTTTTTTATCTTTAGTACTTTGAGGCATTGTTATAGTCAATTGCTTTTTTCCTCCAGTGAAATAAGCTGTGAGGTCATCTCTGAGACCAAGCTCAGAGTATGGAATGGGGAGTGAGTATGACAAATTGTACTGTAGTTGTTTGGAGTGGGAAAGTCAACTGACTAGAGAAATAAGGAAGCAATGCCAGATAGTATTTAGGGCCCTCTTGGGGTTTGTGGTCACAATTCTAAAGTGAGATCACTCAGTATGGTTATGCCTTTTTCTCCAGACCTGTTCAGCTGCTAAGGTGTAGAGTAGAAGGAGAGCTGATTTTAACTATGGTTGCCAAACAAGTATGACAGAGGGAGTTATTATAATGGCAGACTACAGAATCTAACCTCGTCAGTGGGGGCTGGTAAGTCTGAAATCTGCAGCGCAAGCTGCAGGCTGCAGATCCAGGGAAGAGCTAATGTTGCAGCTCATCTGGAGGCAAAATTTGTTCTTCCTTGGGGACCTCCATCTTTTCTCTTAAGGTCTGCAACTGACTGGGCAAAGCCCATCTATATTATAGAGGGTAATTTGCTTTACTCAAAGTCTATGTATTTAATTGTTAATCACATCTTTAAAATACCTTCACAGCAACATTTAAACTGGTGTTTGACTAAAATTGGGTATGATGGCCTAGGTAAGTTGACACATAAAATTAACCATCACAGAAATATTCATAGAAAAGGTTTAGCATGTAGGGCATCTTTTTGGTCACTGTCCAAGCATGAGTTCCAGAGAGCATAGCAGAAGTTAGTTCAGGGAGGGGTGTGAGATTAGGACAAAGAAAAAGAATCAGCACTTTCCTGGGACTGGAGGGGATGAGATGAGGACTGGTTAAGAGGACAGATTTTAGTGTCAAGAGCTCTTGGTTCAAGATTGTGCTCCACCACTTACGGCGTGATTCTGAACAAGTTTTTCATGTAAGCCTCAGTTTCATTATCTTAAGAAGTGATAATAATGAGGAAATGGCTTAGTACAGTGGCTAGCATACAGAAAACACTCAAAAATGTTAGCTTTGTCACTAAAGTTGGTATACAACCCCCCCACTGCTAAATTTGACTGGCTTAAAAAAACTTAGCCTTTATTATTACAGAAAGACTCAATATTGTAAATCTATCAATTCTTCCCCCAAATTATTCATAAATATAATGTTATTACACTTAAGTCTGAGAAGATGCAATAGAAAAAAATTTCAGTGAATGTTTTGATAAACTGCTTCTAAATTATATTTGCAAAATGAATGTGTAAGAAAAATACAATTCTGAAAGAAAGAGAAATGTGCATCACTGATATCAAAACTTGCTAGAAGACTACTGCAATTAAACTTCTAATAATGGTGCAGGAGGAAGCAACTAAGTAAATGAATAGCACATGAAGTGCTGGAATAGACCTAAATATTCATGACAATTTAGTACAGAATAAATGTATTACAGCATGTGCTTCAAATTAACATGGGGAAGTATGGATTATTCAATCAACAGTGTTATGATAATTGTCATTCCACTTGGGAACAAACATGTAGATTATTTCTACAATTTTATGCTAGGGAAAACCTTTCTAGAAAATGACATGAAGCTGAAAGGTTATAGAAGACCAAAAGTTTGACCATGTATAACTTAAAATTTCTGTAAGGCAAAGAATACTATAAACACACTTACCAAGCTTAGTAAGGGATTTTATTTATTTACTGTCATTCCATAACTTACATGCTTGGTTCTTCATTTTATATTTAATTTTTTTTCTTCCTCTCTTACACCATATAGATTGGGTTTTCTTTGCTCTTTTCCCTCCAGGTCTGATTTTATCCCAACAATGCTTACATTTTGGGATAATGTAAAAAATTTACATACACTCAAATATAACCTTCCAATACCAACAAGAATCAATTATATTTACCCACTCCTCCTACATAGGACTACTAGATGATTTTATCTCCTCTCTCTCACCTAAGGTTTGTTCAATTTTTTTAAAAAACATCAATTATTCTCTTTGAAGAGTAATTCTGGATATTGGCTTTGTTTTTAACCACATTTATAATAAGATTTAGCCATGTTAAATGAGTTTTGATATCCATGGCTTTTTCTTTTACACTGAACCACTTCATTCTTAAGTTCTTGAATCATCCTTTAACCTCCAGAATGGTACATAGATATTATTTATGTCCTTTTGTTCATAAATGACAACTGAAGACGCTATCACATTTAGGCATATATCTTTTCCCTTTCAATGCTCTGTAGATAATGCTCCATTTCACTTAGCCTTTGGTGTCATGAAAAAGGAGTCTGAAATTAGCCTGACGTTTGTTCTCTTGTAATAACTTTTTTTGCCTTTGCGTATTTGTAGAATTTTTTGCTTTAATAGAATTTGAAAGTTAAACCAGGCTTTGGTTGAATATTCTTAACTTTTAAAAAATTCTGCCGAGCACTTGATTGTTTTGACCTTTCTAATTGGAATTGACTTTCTAAATCTTGTTATTTTCCCTTTAGTTTCCAATCTAACTCCCTTTGTAGTTTTAAATTAGGCAATGGTGCTTTTCATCCTTGTGGACTCTACCCTAACCTCAGATTGTGCCCTTTCTGGTACTGCTTGTTCTATTTTCTTTTTTTTATCTTTTTCTTTTTTAACCACAACCAAAGCTTATGATGCTTGTTCTATTTTCAATGATCCTTATGAACCTACTTGAGAACACAAATCAGAAATACCTTAAAAACTTCTCTTGTTTTTTTTGCTGTACATTTACTTAAGAGGTGGCATGTGGCCTGATTCAGGGCCTTTGTGCTTGCTCACCCTCTGTCTGGGACACTTTCTCTTTTCCACATGGTATACTTCACCTTTCAGGAATGCCTTCTTGGTGAGGCCTTTCTTGACCACTCTATTTGAAACTGCAGTATAAACTGCAGCTACACAATCTTGACCTACACTGTCCCTCCTTCCCCTGCTTTATTTTCTCTTTAGTACTTATCACCACTTAATGTACCATATTTTACTTATTTATTGGCTTTATCCTGTTAATAGGTAGCTTAGATGAGCTTAGCATTAACTTATTTTACTATTTGCATGTATTTTATGATTATAAGTTTCAAAAAGCAAAAATAAAAAAATCCCATTTTTATCAGGGGGGTATGGGGAAGAATATGACAGAAAAGATGTCAATTACTCCCAATTTATAAATGTAGTACAAGCCCAATTTTTAAAAAGTAATCCATGGACTTCTGGGTATATATTCAGAGGAACTGAAGGCAGACTCAGATATTTGTATGTCCATGTACATAACAGCATTATTCACAACGGCCAAAAGGTGGAGGTAACCCGCGTCCACTGATGGATGAAGAGATAAACAAAATGGGGTATATACATACAGTGAATTATTATTATTATTTTTTGAGACAGAGTCTCACTTTGTTGCCCGGGCTAGAGTGCCGTGGTGTCAGCCCAGCTCACGGCAATCTCAAACTCCTGGGCTCAAGCAATCCTTCTGCCTCAGCCTCCCAAGTAGCTGGGACTATAGGCATGTGCCACCATGCCTGGCTAATTTTTTCTATATATTTTTAGTTGTCCAGCTAATTTCTTTCTATTTTTTTAGTAGAGACGGGGTCTCCCTCTTGCTCAGGCTGGTCTCGAACTCCTGAGCTCAAACAATCCTCCCGCCTGCCTCAGCCTCCCAGGGTGCTAGGATTACAGGCGTGAGCCACTGCGCCCAGGACCATACAGTGAATTATTATTCAGCCTTGCTACAACATGGCTAAACCTTGAGTTCATTATGCTAAGTGAAATAAGCCAGGCACAAAAGGACAAATACTGTATGATTTCACTTCTATAAGGCATCTAGTCAAATTCACAGAGCCAGAAAGTAGTGTTTACCATGGGCTAAGGGGAGGAGGGCACAGGGAATTATTGTTTAATGGGTAGAGTCAGTTTTGCACGATGAAAACGTTCTAGAGATCAGCTCTGCATTGATGTGAATATACATAACACTACTAAACTGCATAGTTAAAAATGGTTAAAATGGTAAATTTTATGTGATGTGCATTTTAACACAACTAAAAACAAAACCCTATGAAATTTTTTCAGAGAGCCTTATAAAGTATTCCTAGAAAAAGAAATGATGGCTAAGAAAACTTAATAATGAAGAGAAACTGGCCTAGCCAGATTCTAAATATAATATGAAATTATAATAAAAATAGTCCAGGTGTACTAAGGCTAGAATCAACAATTCAATATGGGCAAGAATTTAGTATCACAAGGATGACATCAAAATTTAGTGATGAAAGACTTCAAATAACATGGAGCCAATTAGCTGACTTTTCAGTTACTGTTCTGAGGGTAGGGAGACACACTCCATATAACAAAATACAGCCCAGATAAACTGAAACAGAATTATTTTCATGTGTCCCATTTCTGCTTTATTATTTTTTTTGCCTTTCTTATAGTTTGATTATTTTGGCAGTCTTCCCTTTGCATTCTATTAACCAACTGGTTGACATCTGAATAATCATGTTGCTTTGGAATTTAAATAATCTTGCAGAGAATCTGACAGTCAACAAATGGAAAGTACATCCCACCTTAAGAAAAATCCATTAAACAAACAATTCATCTAAATAGTAGGCTCTACTTGGTATTTTAAAAGTATTTAATTTACTTGTTTCAAAAGTTCTATTTTGTTAACTTTATTAATCGTAAATGTGGCCACGGAACTGACATACACTATAGTATACCACTGCACTTGGAAGGAGCTTTAGTCATCAATTGCTTGGACCCTATTAAAATCTGAATATTTGCCAATCACAAAAGGTTTCCATGTTTTATTTTTTGAATACTTCAAATTTTCCATTTTAAGTTGCTAGGTTAATATTTATTCCATGCTAAGTCAAAGGACTGCTAAAAAGGAACACTGAACATTTCTGGGTTTACAAAATACCATTCATGGATGGTATTACAGGCAGAATGACTCCCCAAAACATCCATACCCTAGTCCCCAGACACTGTGCATATGTTATATAGCAAAGGGACTTTGCAGATGTAATTATGGACCTTAATAAAGGGATATTATCCTGGAATATCTGGGTGGGTCCCATTTCATTACAGGAGTCTTTAAAAGAAGAGAACTTTCTCTTGCTGGAGGTATAATAGAATAGATATGGCAGAGGGGAAGTCAGATAGTTGAAGTAAGAAAAGGATTCAACTCACCATTCTGGTTTGAAGATGGAGGACTGCAGGACACTTTAAGCAGCTGAGAGAGGCTCCCAGCTGACAGCGTGCAAAGAATGGGCCCTCAGACCCACAATCATAAACAACTGAATTCTGTTAACAATTTGAATGAGTTTAGAAGTAGATCTGCCCCAAGAGCCTAACATCTTGATTTTAGGCTTGTGAGGACTAGAGCAGAGGAACCAGTCTAGCCTACCTGGACATCTGACTTACAGACATGTGACGTAACAAATTTGTGTTGTTTTAAACCACTAAGTTTTTGACAATTTGTTATTGTAGCAATAGCAAACAAATACATATATATTTGTATTTTTTCATATACACGAAACCCCCCCCCAAAAAAAGATAATGCCATGGACAATGTAGGAGCCCAGATTTACAATTGTCCTAGACTTGTGGGTCACTATTTTTATGTCAGGTGATGGAAATGGCACTGGTCCAAGAAGCACACTGGTACAAGAAAATTAAGATGAGTCCCTATTAACTAGTTAATCTGTGTTATTATAAAATTCAAGAACTGACAATGTTTTTGGAAAGATTATCTTCCACGGAATGATTAAGATCCAACTTCAGGAAGTAAACAGATTAAAAACATTTCCTCAAGGGCTGGGCATGGTGACTTATGGTTGTAATCCCAGTTTACAAGGGCTTTGGGAGGATCCCTTAAGGCCAGAAGTTCCAGACCAGCCTGGGCAACATGGCAAGACCCTATATCTCTACAAAAAATTTAAAAATTAGCCAGGCATGGTGGTGCACACCTACAGTCCCAGCTACTCTGGAGGCTGAGGCAAAAGATCACTTGAACCCAGGAGTTTGAGGCTGCAGTGAGCTATGAGGATGCCACTCCAGCCCGGGTGACACAGAGAGACCCTGTCTCTATTAAAAAAACAAAACAAAAATTCTCAGTCTAGTCCCACAGTATTAGAAAAACATACACACACACCAAAAGGTTTTGTCAAAGAAAAATATTTGATTTTTTTCTGTCCCATTCCTATGATCTTTCCCTCCTTCATTTAGCCACCCCATTTCAAAAATCATAGCTAAAATCTAGCAATGTACTAAAGTAAAGGTACAAGGAGGGAAAAACGCAGAAACAGGAATTTGGCACAAAAAGGAGGATCACACAATCTTTTCATGCCATTTACACGCTGGCACCTCTCCTAATAAAAACTGGCTAAAATCCCACTCCTTTAGCAAATATTTATAGAACACCTTCTAGTGACAGGCTCTGTTCTAGACACTGGTGACAATATGATGCTATCAAGGAACTTACAGTCTAGTGGGATGCAGAAGATCTTAACATATGCAGTAATTGAGACATGTAGAAAGCACAACTAGGGCACAGAAGTTCACCCAAGTCTGATGACTAAAGGCTAGAAGGAGCAGGAGGCTGCAGCTGAGCAATGCTGGACTAGCACATTGCAGGTAGAAGAACCAGCATTGTAAAGATACCAGGATATGAACTAGTATAGCCTGTTTGGATAACTAAAAGTTTCATTGTGAAAACAAACTGTGTATGCAGGAGTGGGAGACAGGCCTTTAACTGTCAAGTAGGGGTCACATCATAAAGGGTATTACACTTTATCCTGCAGGTGAATTTTAAGCAGAGGAATGACACAATCACTTAGGTTTCAGAAAGGTTACTTTGGTAACAGAATGGAAGGTGGATTAAAATGAAGTAATAGCAGAGATTGAAACTAGTAAGGCTAATATAACTTTAAACGGAGATAATGAGGGCCTGAACTTGAGAAGCATCAGTTCAAATGGGGATAAAGTAACGCATTTAAAGAATATTCATAACGTACTCTCTGCCTTCCTTACCCACAACTCACCATAAAGGCTAGAAAAGCCAGACACCCGCTTACGTAGCTTCATCACAGTTTACAGCGAGCCAATTCTGGATAATCTCTTGGGGAAGGAGATGGCTCCAGCAAAGCTTTTCCTTTCTGTTAAAAAGGAGAGAGGTGCATGTAGACAAAGGCCCCATTCTCTTCTATCTTCCTTCACATCATGTTGAATGAGGATACCATGTTTGGTGCTAGGACAGTCATTTTACAACTCTGAGGGGACAAACCAAGAGGAAAAGCCAACATAGTGAGATGGCAGAGTAGAAGGACAGAAAGTCTTCGTTCTTGATGACATGGCTAAACTGCTGAATTAATCCAGGACCTGTTTACCTCTTAAGACAAGTATCCTTCCAGTTTAAGCCACTGATTGTCAAGCTATTACTTTCAGACAGAATCAACCCAACTAAAACAAAGAGATAGGGCCTGGTGACTGACTGAAGGGCTTGTAAAAACGAAGAATTTAGGTTTACTCCCAGGTTTCTGGTTTGGGAAACTAAGCAGAAGAAAGTGCTAGTTATCAAGATAAAATTACAACAAAGGTTTTTTTAGCGGGGAATGGGGTGAGAGGGAAGGGTGTAAAGTGTGAAAAGAAGAGAAGGAAAGAAGTTTGTTCCTGGACATGTTGATTACAGATATTATGGAATCTTTTAGGTGAAGCAATATGTGAGTCTGGACCTTGTTTAAAAACTCTGAATTAGACCTACTGATGTATAAGAAGTCATATTTATCAGACCTGCATGACCTCACATTCTCTTGGAGGAGTCTCATGGAGATAGGAGGGTCAAAAGAATGGAGTCCAGACAAAAACGACCTTATCTGAAGAGTGCTAGAAAGTGTTTCTTTCCCATTCTTTTAAGATTCTCACGATGGGCCTGGCACAGTGGCTCACGCCTGTAATCCCAGCACTTTGAGAGGCCAAGGTGGGAGGCTGGCTTTAGGCCAGGAGTTCCAGAGCTGCGTGAGCAACACAATACCATTGTCTCTACCAAAAACAAAACAAACAAAAACCCCAAAAGCCAAACCTCTGATGATGTACAGATATTTAAAAATAGGAAGAAATTTGTTTATAGAATGAATTTACAAACATTAACTTGCATATTTTTATTTTATAAAAATTCATTAGTAGCCAAGATAATCTGAAAAGCACAAAATCTTGATCTATGAAAAATGAAGACTGCTAAACCAACGACACCAGAGGTTTGTCCCAGTATGAGAAACTAACCTAAGTCATGTGCTTTGCTATGTATGCTAGTAAATTAGGAATATTTGAATAACCTCTTTCCCAAGACTTCAGAAAATAACTCCAGGACATGTTTTATTGGTGGTAGATTACCCTAAAGTACAGAGAGAAATATAACCACTGAGAAGACTGCAAGTAATAGTTTAGGAGCACTACGCATGATTAAATAACCTTTTGAAGATTATTCCTCCATGCCTCTATCAGAAGGAAGTTAATACAGGTGATCCCAATACAATTATTTTCAAATATGTAACAGACTTATGAAAGAAAAGGAATGATCCGCAGCAGCCCAACCTAGTGAATAGGAAGAAATACAGAGGTGACAATCTGACAAAGAGGCACAAGGGACACACGGCAAGAGGTCCCTATTAATAGTGATTATTACGGCAAACCTAAGGTTGACTTTCATGTTTACAAAGTTTGAACCAGCCAGCTTATGTACTAGGCCTGCACAGATGACAGCAATTCTCATCAAAGGCATCTATGATGAATAGGAAATATTACTAAAGATAAAAGGAATTCACCCTTGGCATCAAGCAAAAACATTTCAAAAACCAAAACTGACTTGAGAAAAATGAGTATAACAGACAAAAATCTGTACCTCAACCTATTGGTCTTCATTCTAAAACATAACTCTGATCATACTATTCCCCTCCTTGAAAACTTAAATGGTTTCCCTGCTCACAGAGTCCCCTCGGTCTTCACTCAAGCCTAATACTAATCTAACTGATGAAGTTCTGATCAAACTTTCTGTTTTGTTTCCTTTCATGCATCCTACGCTCCGCTCCGGTGCATCCTACCAAGCCTTCAAGTTTTCTACCTTTTCTCTTTCAGTATTCCCTGATACTATAACCACATATAATCTCCTCCTTTGTACACTTTTCTGTTTTTATCAAAATCATGCTCTTCTGTCTTAAATTGTTATTACTGTTGTATTTCCCTCAAGATATTCTAAATTCCTTAAAGAAGAAAGGACAATTAACTCATTCTTGTGGTTTCTACGGGGTCAAAATTAAATAAGTAATGGTAGGTTGCTGAATTAGTGACGTAATATACTCATAGACCAAAGCCTTCAAAAGAACATACAGTGCTAAATCAAGGACCTAAAAGGAAAAAACCTCACGAGATCAAGTTTATTGGAAGTCTAATAATTCAACTATTTACCATTCTGATAACCATTCATATGCTTTATCTCCTGCTGATAGGAAAAAACAATATACAAGAAATAAATGCGGCTATTATTCAGTAGAGAAGATAATCAGATTGTGGTCTGGAAATTCCAGATCCTACTTTTAATTGTCTGGGCAGGTCACTTTCCCTTTTCTCTGCCTGCTGCCTCTGTAACTACCTACTTTACACAAGTGATGTAAAGAATAAAATCTGTTAGTTAATATTTTAACATTGTTCAGAACACTCCTCCCTTAAAAAATATTGGTTTGAATATCACCTCTAGCCTGTCCCAATTTACCACAATTAGCAAGGTATCTTCCTGATTCACTGAATATCTAAAATGTAAAGCAGCACGCTATATGCAAAAGAAATGCATTCTCAGTTTCTTTTAGAAAGCAAAATTCTCTTCTTCTACTTTCATAAATTTCTTTTAGGCTCTGAACCCAGGGCCTCCAGCCAATTCATAAAGGGGTTTAATAATTTAATTCTAGAAGAAAAGGCACACCGTGCTCTCAGTCAAGAGCTGTATATATCCTGAGATGGTTTGTAATAGTCCATATTAATAAAAAAGAAACCAAATTCAGATGGTGGGCACAGAAAAAGTAAAAAGGCGATAAAAAGCCTTGAAAAGCAAAGGTGTCCAGTTGAGCACAAAAAAATTTAAATCTAGAGAATTATTTCTTGACATAGACCAAGGATCTTCCAAAGTGCCATGCTTTTGTAGGATCTCTTGTTCTGATTATTCTTTTAAGTTTTTCATGATGCCCACTTTTCTCAGTATGTTAAACCATCTACTTTTAACTCCAGGCTCACACCAGAATTCAATAGAGGACCCACTTCAAATATCAGGTGGTCCCTATACCCTCCTGTCACAGTCCCCAAATAAGGCATGAGGAATCCCTTTCTACTCAAGATACTACACCGTAAATTTAGAAACTTACAAACAATACATGGGAATAAAAAGTTTAGAACTATTAAGACTCCTGACCTGGAGGACCTCTGTCCTTCCGCATCTTTAAGCCAACAAAAATAACGATGGCGAATTTTTCATTTCTCAGTCAACTTACAGGAATTTTAACCACCACAGGCAGAGATAATCTACAGAAAAACTGATCAATCAAAAGCAAGCAGAAGCACCCAAGGACGCATCTAACTGCAACCATAATCCTCTACCGAATACTTTCTCTGGGTGTATCTCAATTGCAATTATCAGGCAAACCAGTCCTTGAACTTGATTCTGTGTGCTTACAGTACTCCAAAGTTAGATGACACAATAAACAAGTTCTTCCGTTGCCTCTCCTATGGTCACGTCACCTGTTGCATCACCTGGAAAGTGGTCCTCACAATCCAGGAAAGGAGCACCACCTGATCTGTACTCAGTTGGGCTATTTTCTTGCTAAATTTTAGCCTCATTCATTTTAATGAGGTTGCCGTTGTCGGCGAGGGTGTGTTGGCTCCTGCTCACCTTTGCTGAAATTCTAACATAGGCATCGATAGCTGTGACTTTCTGGACTTGGAGGGGCTTGGGAGTTTCTGAAGACTTAGGCATGAAGAGATGGACGGTTCGGCAGAAGAGGAGCCGGGAGCGCAGGCGATCGGGACGGGGGCGTGGGGCAGCCGGGGGCCGGGAGGTAGGGCGTCGGAAAGGCGACCGACGCTTTGCGGAAAGGACACTGCTCGCCTGCCAAGAGGTCGGGCCCAGAGCCAGGGTCCGGCCAAGCTGAAGGCATGCGAGAGGTCCGCGCCGACCCGAGCCTTGGCCAAAGCCCTCGGGCTGAGCAGGAAACAGTATCGAGAGCCTCGACGAGGGAGAGAATTAAAAAATAATAATACTCCCTCCTGGCCCCCTTCTTCCCGGAGAGAACTAAGCCGGGGGCGGAGACGCGGGGCAGGAAGCGCCTGGGGCCGGGGTCCGAGCCCGGCCGGCGAGACGAAGCCGGCCCGAGCCGGGGCGCGGGCCCGCCGGGGCCGCACTCACCATGTCGTACACGTTGAGCACCACTAACTGGTTAGCCCCCATCCTCCTCCCCGCGGCCGCCGCCTCGTCCTCCAGCCGCTCCGTCTCCGCGGGGCCCGAGGCCGCTCTCACCCCCGCGGGCGCTTCAGGGGGCCTGAGCCGGGCACTAAGCGCACAGCCCGGCCCGCGGCAGCCGGGGCGGAAGCATCGGGCAGCCCGGCAGCTCCGAGGCGCCGCCGACAGGAGATTCCGTGCGGACGCGGTCGGCCGGCGGCGGGCGCGCTCCGGCTGAGGCGCCTCCTCCAGGCGGCAGACACGTGGGGAAAGGCGGGGCCTGAGCAAGGGGCGGGCGCCAGGCGCCCCGGGGGCGGGGCCGGCCCGGCTCCCGGCTAAGCCCGCCTGCGCTCTGCTTCTCGGCCGCCGCACCTCTGGACCTAAAATGGCTGCAGCCTTGGCGCCTCTAGACGCTGGAGGAGCGGGGGTCCTGTAAAGACTACAGTTCCCAAAATGCAGTGAGGCTCACTGGCCGCGCAGAGGCGGAGCCTCAACAACCCTCGACTACAGCTCCCAGCATGCTGCGGGGCACCAGTCCTACCAGACCAGGTCTCCCCGGGGGACTACAGTTCCCAGCAGGCAGTGCTATGCATCTGCCGGCTGACGCCTGGCTGTCAGCCCTGGGCAGGCGGCTAAGTTTACCTTCTTCGGCTTCTCGTCGCTGGACGTGTGGCGGTTAAATAGTTTATGTCGCGTTGAGCCCAGTGAAGCCAACGAAATGTGGCAGAAGACCGAAGTGGTGACCCTAAGTTTTCCGAACTCCTCTTTTTTTTTTTTGCAAAGAGAAGATGGGAAAATAGAGGAAGCCGAGTTGCTGTTGTGGGATGAGGAGTAACATGCATCTAGTTACTACTCATATGGAATTTACAGTCTGTGAAACTGTCCTGCTGAAATGGGAAGAGAGTACAGTAGCCATAGATCAGCACAACCCGAGGACGTCGTACGCGCTCTGCATGGTGGGCCCAATCTAATCACAGGGATCTCTGTGCGAGGCAGATGCAGGTGCATAGTGACAACATCGAAGGCAAGGGAGACAGAGGTAGACAAGTTGGAAATATTAAGGTGTGGGAATGAGGGTGTTCTTTTCTGATTTACTTTGATTTTCTCAATGAATTGTGAGGCAAGATTATCATCAGAGAGAAAGGAGAGGAGAGGGATATAGGGAATTGGAAGAGATGTAAAATAGGGAAAATAAATATACTAGGAAAATATGGTCCGTCATTGTTATTTGACTGTCCTTGGGAAGGTAGTGGACAACGTCCTAACTGATTTTGGTGTATCAGCTGCTTCGCTATCCTTTCCCGCTGTGGCATTCCTTCCCACCTACCCCCAATCGAACCAACTGCTTAACTCAGTAACATCTGCTAAGTCCTTTTCCTATGAAAGGTCGGGAAAAGGCACTATCCATTTGCACGTCATTTAGTCCTGGCTGCACTACTCCGAGGGCTCATACTGCTGGTTCACTTCACCTCCTGCTATACACACTCTTTGCCCTTTGTGATCTCATCTACTCCCACAGCTGTAGCTGTCCGGTGTATGCTGAAGAGTCCCGTGTCTTCATCTTCAACCCTCTTCTCTGCCCTGAGTGCTGGCCAATATAACCTGCAGCCTACTGGACTTCTCTACCAGGATGTATTAGTTTCCTATGGCTGCTGTAATAAATTACCACAAACTTAGTGGTTTAAAATAACACGTATTTATTATCCTATGGTTCTAGAGATCAGAAGTCCAAGATGTCCTGGGTCTAAAATCAAGAACCGTGTTCCCTCTGTAGGCTCTCAGGGAGGATCTGCTTTCTTGCTTTTTCCAGCTTCTAGAGGCTGCCCTCATTCCTTGCCTAATGGCCACATCACTCCAATCTGTTTCCATCATCATATCTTTTCTTTCTTTTCCTTCCGTTCTCTTCCCTTCCCTTCCCTTTTCCTTCCTTCCTTCCTTCCTTCCTTCCTTCCTTCCTTCCTTCCTTCCTTCCTTCCTTCTTCTCTTTCTCTCTTTCTTCTTCTTTTTTTTAATATAGAGTTTTTTGTGTCCAAGGTTGAGGACTGCAGCCTGGGACACACTTCCAAGTTGCCTTGGGGAGTGTCTCCATCACGTCTTTTCTGACTCTTCTGCTTCTCCCTCTCACTTATAGAGATCCTTGTGATTAGATTGGGCCCACCTGGATAATCCAGGCTACTCTCCCCATCTCAAGATCTTTTAACTTAATCACATCTGCTAAGTCATTTTTTTCTGTGAAAGGTAACATTCATAGGTTTTGGGGATTAAGATGTGAACATCTCTGGTGGGGTGGTATTCTGCCTATCACATGGAATGTCCCATGGCCACTTTGAATTTATCAGGTACAAAATAGAAGTCATAATCTGATGATGAAAGGAGTTGTATTGCTCTTAACTCAGATATTGATCCATCAACAATGAATCATCCATCAATCATTCATTGAACAAGTGTTAAATGAGTACCTTTTATGTGTCAGCCACTGTGTATCACTAGTTCATCCATGGAAGAACAGACATGATTCCTACCCTCACAAAGCTTATGATCCAGTGAAAGAAAAAAATGTAAATATATATTCACTTATAATTTTATAATTTAAATTGAAGGAGACAAGTAGTGGTAGAACATAGCAGGAAGACTTCTTTGAGGTGGTTTTCAGGAGACAGATTAACAAAGAATTTAATATAAAGAATTGCAAATTGGGTGTTGGAGCCCTGAAAAAACAAAAGGGAACACTAAAGTATCAGAGAAGGAGAAGCAGATATCACCCCTAGGTCTGAGGGAACAAAGAAAAGAGGTTCGAACTTAAACATTTTTGAAGTCTGGGGAAGAGCCCTATTCAGCTGGAATTCAGAATTCTGAAGAGGGGAACTGCAGGCATCTCTGAAGGGGCACAGTGATGCTGGTCCTGGAAATTTTAAAAACTCCAAGCTAGAAATCTACCGCTGCTACTGAAATCAAGTGCTGCTGCTGGGGTGAAGAAGCCTGGCTACGGTCATGCTGATGGGAGGCGGGGAACCAGGAAGTCCTCCTTCTGCCTCCTGCCTGCCAGTTCCTACCAGTGCCCCTCACCAGAGGCCCACGCAATGCAATGCAAAGCAAAGCATAGAAAGGTGGTTTGAAACTGAGAGACGGTAGCTTTGATTAAAACTCCCACAGTCACATTATTTCTTAGGTAACTGGGAGGGAGATATAAGCTGCCCAAGCCCTTGTAAAGGAAGATTCATTTTAAAGCTTATGGCTACCTGTGTTAAAGAGATGAACTGTGTCTTATTGTCTTGTACCAAATTACCCCCAAACGAAGCAGCTTAAAACAAACATTCCATAGTTTCTGTGGGCCAGGAATCCAAGAGCAGTTTAGGTGAGTGTTTCTGGCTCAGGGTCTCTCATGGAGCTGCAGTCACCTGATGGCTTGATCAGAGCTGGTGGATCTGTTTCCAAGTTCACTCATGTAACTAATGGTAGGAAGCTTTGGTTGATCACCACATGGGCCTCTCTGTAGAGCTGCTCATGACATTGTAGCTGCTTCTCCCAGAGCAATTGATTTAAAACAGAGTAGGACAGTGACCAAGAAGAAAGCCACAGTGTCTTATGACCTGATCTCAGAAGTGACCTACTTCTGTTGTATTCTATTGGTCACCTGACCAACTCTGGAACAGTGTGAAAGGACGCTATGTAAAGGTGTGAATACCAGGAGGCAGGGAACACTGGATCCCAGTCTGAAAGCTGGCAATGACAGGTGGCTATGCAAACCTCTGTCACTTCCACTGTGGTGGCAGCCAGAGTAAAGAATGGCTTATGTATTCCAGAATACTGCTGGTTTCCTCTATGCTCTATCATTAGAAATATTTGGGAAGTCATCCTCAATTTCCCTCCTGTTCCCCCCGCCTCATCCTCTGTTAGATCAGTTGTTGTTGGTTGACTACACTGACTACTCCAGTTGGACATGTAATCCAGTGTTGAAGGTGAGCATGTGGATTCTCCAGTGATCTTGAAATAGCTCATTTTCCATTTCAAAATTGCCAGCTCCCTGAGAAGATGGCATAGTTGGATAATTCAGGGTCTTAGATGTCTTTAGTTATGAAGTGACTTTTTAAATCATTGGTAATTGTACCAGGTGGCTCAGATGGAAGTGAAATGTGATTGGCTAGGTCTTTGAAAACAGTAGTCGCAGCAGTTCCTCAGGTGGGCACTGCTACTCTATATCTGAAATGGGTGATTAATTCAGGCAAGGCATATAACTTTCCCTGGATAGGTGGTAAGGGTTCAGCACAGTTCACTTGTCAATAATTTTTGGAAAATTATTCCATATTGGTGACATGATGGAGATCATCCTTATTGAAATTTGGGGAATCAGCTGCTCTGGTAGCTGTTTCATTCTTCATGGGTACAACATGATCTGGGCCCTACAACATCACATCCCAGACAGCTTGATCGACCAGACATGAACTTGGTTTACTGTTTTGGTTATCTAAATGAAGATGTCTACATGGAAATTCCATTGGATAGGCAGATAACTGAATATTGTTGTCTATGTGACTGTGAACTGTTTCTGATTCTCTTTTCTCACTGGATGGAAAAGAACACATTTGCCAAGTCTATAGCTGCATGCCATATACCCAAGGTCTGATTAATCTGCCCCAGGACTGATGGCACATCTGACACACAAGCTGCAATGGGTGGTACTACTTGGTTAAATCTGTGGGAGTCAATAGTCATTCTCCAGGATCCATCCATTTTCTGCAGGAGTTAGACTGGTGAATAAACAAGGATATAACAAGGACCACCAACCCCACATGTTTTAGGTCTTCAGTGGTGGCACTAATCTCTACTATCCTCCTACCCCCTGGAAAATAACAATTTTCACATTTGTTGGGGTGTGTTTAGGGGAGGTTTCAGAGGTTTCTATTTGGCTTTCCCCACGATGAATCTCCTACTTCACAGACCAGGGACCCAATGTGGGCTTTATTCCTACTGCCAAATATATCAATCCCAATTATGCACTTGGGGACTGGGGAAAGGACCCCTGATTGGTGGAGCCTCTGTGGCTCTCATAGGCCCTCACTCTAAAGCCCAGGATGGGGGGAGCTTGATGACACTTTGGGTCTCTGGGTATCCATGTCAACTCAGATCTGTGTGTAATCATCCTCAAAATGTCTAGTTATTCCTTTTCCCCAGTGCAGTCACCTGAGTTAAATGGCCATGGGTCTCTGGGGGAATTGTTGCAGTACATACTTGCCACAGTGTTGCAGGATCCTTCTTCCTAGGTACCTGGCCATCTCTTCAGGCAATGGGTTCTGGATCTGAAAATTGACTCAGGTCCGGGCAGTAAGCAAGGGACTATGACTTTTTATTGGGACAATTGTCCTCAGCCTCCTCTTCATTCTTGTTCATTATTATTATTACAGATGTTAACAAACAGCCTTGTTGGCTGCCCAACAATTTTGCTGCTAACACCACCATGTTCTATTAACTTTCTCCACAACTCCCGGCAGGTCGAGCCCCCTTGGCTGCTCCTTGCTTTGTGGGCTCCTGGCTTCTAGAGGTGAAGTGTCACCACCAGGCCTTTCTCACTTTGAGGTCTCATCCTCCCCAGGGATGTTAATGAACCCAACTCTGTGACCGTCATCCTAACCTGCAGAAGAGGGCCACCACTGAACGTTTTGGTGATGCTGGTATCCCTCTCATCAGGGTGTCCAAGGAGAATGGTGTGCCATCTGGACCCTTTCACTGGACATAATTCTCTGCTAGGTCTTCTGGCGTCATGTAGCATATCCTTTCCAGCCCGCCCATCTCCCTGAGCCATTACATTTCTCCCCTACCAACTGCCAGGGCACCCAGCTTTTTCTACTTTACTGAGCATTGGTTGTCTTTCTTTTTTTCCAGGCTTCTAAGAGCAATGAGTTTGCCCCATCCCCTGGGGTCTCTTTGCTAGGCTGTTTGTTAAATCCCAGGTCTTGAGAAAATGCCAAGTCAATGAATTCTTGCTTCTCCAGTTTTAAAGAACCCACAGAATCCAATCCCACATATTTCCCTGGCTCCTACCTGCACGTACAGATTAGTGTTTGTAATTCTTTCATCCCTTATCAGGCCCTGCATGTCACCAGCTGGGTTTTTCTGGATTTAGCCCTAGTTTTCAGCCTAGCACACCAAGAAAAGTGGGTGGGGAGGGGGGCGCACCGGTTGACTCAGCCATTAACTGCGATGGCTCTCAGTCTCTCACTAGCCTTCTGCAGGTCTTCAGTATAACCTAGCAGTGACCAGCCAACTTCGCTGTCTTTGTTATCTGGTGTTTTTCAAATGCCCGCACCATGGCATTCCTCTCCACCAGAATGTTTTCCCAGCTCACTACCAACGAAAATGTTAGCAAGTGAACTACCACCTAGAGCCAGGGACTACAGGTGCCCCACATAGCCCTCAGGATGGCTTCCTCTCTGCCTGCCGGGTGCTGGGTGGGCCAGTTCCAAATCACCGCCTGACTGCGTGATTTCTCAGACCACTCATATTACCATTTGTATCAATCCAGGTCTTCTGATAAATAGTCACTAATATGGGATTAAATGTGCAAGGATTTTATTAGGGGAAGCGCTTGTGTGAAAGGAAATAGGGAGCTATGGAAGATTAGGAGAGTCATCAGATGGGGCCAGTTAGATTGAGATTGGATAGAGGTGTTGTAAACTGCCATGCAATCTAAGGAAGGTTTGGTAAAGCCTTTGGGAGTCCTTGAGCCAGGCCCAGAGGAGTCCTGTGTCTACCAGCATTGATCAGGTCTGCCTGAGTGTCCCCACTGCCCCTGGACACAGGTGGGGAGCAGCCTGTTGGGGGCCTGGGCGTGGTGCAAATGTGATGATGAACTTCAGGGGGCAGCTGCTGATGCCCTAGGTCAGTCACCCTCCTGTAGTGGGAGGTCTGTGAGGAGCAATCAATCTCTCAGCCCCCACAAACCACTGATCTTCCTAGAGCCTGCCTACGTCGGCACCCAGGAACTCTGGCTTCCGTCCTGTGACAGTGGCTGGAATGCTCAACTGTTAGTTTCCACGTGGGAGCTTGTCCTCTCTGGCTAACTCAAGGATCGTGATCCAGCAATGGCCCCTTTCTTTCCTGTGTCATTAATTTCCCGTAGCTACTGAATTACTGCCACCCACACTCGGTAACATCTTCCTGACCCCACCTGTGCCTCCAGGTGCCCTCCATTCTTGCTCCCTGTCACTGGAAAAACGAGAACTTCTTGAAATAGTTTTCTATGCTTGTCTCCGCTTCTTTATTTCCCATTCTTTTGTTCATGGTAATAAGAATTTCATTTTTTTATGATTAATTAAATCTTATAAGTTCAGTGTGGTGGGAAACAATAGCAAGAAAGCAAACAGCATCTAGAATCACATTTTAAGTTTGGTGACTGTCACCCTTTCAATCGTCTTTATGCACAGACGTATGGTTTACGTAAAGAGAAATGTTACGTGCTGCTTCTCTATTGTTTCCCTTTCCCCCATTTCGGGGGCTTTGTTTATATCTCTACATTGCTCCATACAGCCCCATTCCCCCTCCTGCTGTGTGTACACACACGCATGCTTGCACAAGCAGGGTAAACAAAATGGCACGTGTACTTCCGCACTTTTCTCCATGCTGTCATACAGAGAACATTTGTTTATGTAAAAATAGGATCATACTACAGATACTTCTCTGCAGCCTGCTTTCCTCATTTAACAAAACCATGTGGAAAAATCTTCTAAATCAACTAGTACAGATTATGTGGTCAATGTACAATTTTTTATTCAACCATGCACCTCTTCACTATTGACAGGCATTACCTCTCTTTCTAGAGTTTTGCCATAGCAACAACGATGCCATCTGTCTGTCTACCTATCCATCTATCTGTATACACACACACACACACACACACACACACACACACACACACACACACAGATATCCTGATATAGTGGTCCTTCCTCATCCCACCCTATATAGATTCCTAACAATGGGATTGCTGGGTCTAAGAGAATGTGTATTTGATTGATTGATTGTAGAGACAGGGTCTCACTATGCTGCCTAGGCTGGTCTCAAACTCCTAGCTTCAAGCGATCCTCCTGCCTCGACCTCCCAAAGTGTTAGGATTAGGGATGTGAGCCCCTGCACCTGGTCAAGAATGCATACTTTTAATTTTCATAGATTTTGCCAGACTGCTTTCCAAAACAGCTGTAACAATTCACATTTCCTTCAGAAATACAAGAGAACTTCCTTCCCATCCCTGACCCCCATTCTTTCTCAAGAGTCTTACTCTTTTGAATTGTTGCCATCAGAGGAGAAATACAGGCTCATTGTAACATCGGTTTGTATCTTTCCCACTGCCGGGGAGGTCGAGAGTCCTCAGTACGCAAGCACCTGATTCTGAAGCCAGTCTACCTGAGTGTGAATTCCAGCTTCCTCACTTACCAGTTATTGTGACCTTAGGAAAATTATTTATCCTGTATGTGCCAGTTTCTTCATCTCTATAAATGGCATAGTAACAGTTCCCATCTCGTAGGGCTGTTGAGGGGGTTAGTTATTAGAATAGTTCCTGGCATGTAGTAACTACTAAAAAAATAGTTGTTTTAAATATGTTTATTGTTATATATGTTAAATATGTTTTTCTATTTAAATATGGCTGTTCAATATGCTCTTCTGTGTAATGACTATATTCTTTGCTCATTTTCTATTGGGTTGTCTTTCTTCCCTCCATCAAGTTTCAGACTGTATTTCACCTCTTTCATTAAATATTTTAATGTTTTCTTCATGTAGGTCATGTACTTTTCATATTAAATTTATATAATTTTTCCCTAGGTCTTCCTTGAAGGGAAAAAAAGCAAATAAATAAATTTATATAATTTGTCACTACAATGAATAGATTACTTTTTATTATTTTGATTGCTGATTATTATAGAAAGGTATTGATTTTTAAATATTTGTGTGGTATTGAGCCATCAAATTGTCTTATTCTGGTAAAGCTTGTTATGAATTTTGGGTTTTCTAGTTATATAATATTATCTAAAGAAATAATTTTATCCCTTTTTTCCCAATGTGTATACTGGTTATTCTATTTTTCTCTTTTGATGTTAGAACTTTTAAAACAGTGATGCACTGCAGGTAGCCCTGTCTTATTCTTGATTTTAGTAAAATAAGAAATGCTTTGTGGACAACAGCTTTAGTCTGTGCGCATGGAATTCCATCTTGCTTGTGATCTTCCACTCTGGATTGCCTGTGCTATGGATTTCAGACTTGTTTAGCCAGTGTTCACAATCCAATAAGCCATTCTTTTACAAATCTCTTTACACACACACATGCATGTATACACAGATGCATGTACACACACACAGGTTCTGCTTTTCTGGTTGAACTCTGATACAAATACAAATTGTTTAGAAAGCTGTGATAATATTTGGACAAATTAAGGAGATTATTTTGAGCCTCAAAATCAAATTTTAAAACTTAGAATTAAAATTTAGAACATCAGCCACTCATTTTTAATATAAGTTATACATTTCATATGTGACTCTACCACTAGAAAAACTTCTGAAATCTGTTTAAGACAAATTATTTAAATCCACACATTTTTATTAAGTCCTTTATACATAAATTAACTATAGCCATATAAAGTTTCATATGAAAAGTTCTGTGCAAAATAACAATATTTGACACATTTATACATTTTCAAAAATTTACTTTCATTCTTAGGAGGGATTGTAATAGCCAAATTTAGTTTTTTTTTAATGCCATGTAAAAGCATATAGAGTACCTTTAAAATGAATGCAAACATATTAAGGATTAGTTTAATAACACACAATATATATGAAAATATTTCTATTTTGGGATAATTTAAGAACATTTCTCAGATCTTGAATTTGGTGATATATGAGCTTATATTTAGTATTTCTTGGTCAAATACACACTCTCAATATAAGTATATATATATATATGCACTCCATCTACATACATGTATTCATATAATCAAACTTTCAGTTTTCCTCACTTTTCTTTGGCTTTGGAGGTTTGTGAAGTGGTTCATAAATATGTCTTCTATAAATATTCATATACCGGAAGTAGCTCAAAACAAGAAGAGTGAAGAACAGTAGCATCAGGATAAAGAGGAAAGCAGCTACCAGGTAGGCACCTGAACTGAAATAAGATTAAAAAAAAAAAAAGACATGATGATTAATAAGACATGACATCTACCCTCAAAGTGTCTACCTCTTAGTGTTTAAGGCTGAGGAGGGAGGAAAATAGAGAGTGTGATCAACATAATGAGACAAGGAAGCGTAAAGTTTTGTGGGAGTCACCATCATGGAAGGCCTTCCAGGGCAGGGGATCTTTGCATTGAGTGTGGGTAGGAGTTAGCTTGCCATGAGAAGGAGTGGGAGGAGGAGTTAGCTGGGACAGTGTTTTGGGCAAAGGGAGATATATATACAAAGGCATGGAAGCATGAGAAAACCTCAAAGCCACTCCCAGACATTGTAGAACTGAACCTAGTATGGTATGACCAGGCTCAGACCCAGCTAGAGCAGTGAGAAATGAGGAGTGATAGGTGGGCAGGGCCAGAGAAGAAAGACAGCTGAGAGCAAGCTAGAGAGCAAGGGTTTTAGCTTAAAGGCAAGAGGGAGTTTCTGACGTATGGTACAGGATTGACATTTTAGAAGGCTGATTCTGATGGTGGTGTGAAGAATAGATGGAAGGGAAGTGTAGCTGTGAAGGCAGAAAAACCAGTTATGAAGTAGTTGTGATAATCCAGGTAAGCTATGATGACGGTCTTAACAAAATTGTTGGCTGAAGAAATGGAGAGAAGTGGGTAGATCTAAGATATATTTAGAAGTTAGGTTGGCTCAGTCTTGGTGATTGTTAAGATGGGGGGTTTGAGAAATATGAAGGAATAAAGGATGTCTCCCAAGTTTTGGGGTTGAGTTACTGGGAAGACGGCGTTACCATTCACTGAAATGGGGAATTCAGAGGGAAGAGAGCTTTTTTGAGGGTATGTGTAAATATGGTTGTCTTACTTTGGTGCATATCGAATTTGAGGCACCTGAGGGTCAACTAGGTAGGGGTGTGTGTGTGTGTGTGTGGACACCACTTATCAAATGCTATTCTCAGGTGGGTGCCAGACATCTGCCTCTTCACCTGGGACTCTGCAGGGGTACCTCCTATCAGAGTGGATTGGGTTCTTAAGCCAGACACTGTGCTGTTTTCTATTTGGTGTCCTGTATCTGACAGTTTTTGGTTCCCTTTTAATCTATAATTATTTGTTTCCAATGTTTCCCAGGTCCCCCGTCCCCATTGTCTGACCTTTCTCCTCTGTGGCTATCAACTTAATCTGGCTCCAGTGAATGGTTTCCTTCTTGGAACTTTATTAAGTCACTTAACCATCTAGATATCTGCCAGGAATTGTGCAAGGTGCTGGGAACACAATGATGAATAAAAATAGACATGGTTCCCATCCTTGGGGAACTTTCATTTTAGTGGGGACATAATTAATCAAATAATGAGCAAATAAATATAAAATTGCAACTGTGGTAAGAGCTAAGAAGGAAAGATATGCAATGCAACAAAAGCTTACTACTATAGCGGGATTTAACCTGGTGAATGGATCAAGAAATGCCTTCATGGGCAAAAGATCATTATCTCAAAATCTGAAGAATAAAAAGAAGTGCAGTTGGTAAAGTTAAGCAGGTAAAGAAGGGAAGGAGGAGGTTCCCGATAGAGGAAATAGCATGTGCAAAGGTCCTGCAGTGAGACCGAGTGTGGAGAGGGATGGGGACTGGGTGAAGGCTGGTGGGTCTGGAGCTGAGAAAACGTGGGGGATGTGATCCAAGATGAGACTAGAGAAGTAGGTAGGGGCGAGATCATGCAAGGCCTTGTAGGCCATGTTAAGGGGTTCTAATTTTAGAGAAAGAAACTTAGTAGTTCCAAGCTACTAAAATTAGAATTTTAAAAAGGTACTCTAGTGAGGAGAATGAATTAGAAGAAAATAGGAATGGATGAGGGGCAATCAGTTAGGTCTATTGCAGAAATAATGGTAGGTTGGATGGAGTTAATAAGAAGTGGATCCATTCAAAACTATTTAGAGATTAAATGAATAGGAGCCAGTGATGATTGGGATGACAGAGAGAGAGAGAAAGAGAGAGAGATTATGAAATGAAATGAATGTGAATTTTAGGTTTTTGTTTTTCAGTCCTAGTCTGGGAGAGGGAGCATTGTAAAACAGGTCCACAACTCCAGAGGGTACCATTCCCATCACAGCCTATGTAAGTGGATTCTCCTGGAGCTGTGCAAGAACAATCTATATGGCTAGAAGAAATTACCCTGATGGATTAGTTTTAAGGTGGAACAAATGACGGGGTAGGAGGGTGGGTGGTAAGATGATGTTTGGACATGTCCAGTTTAACTGGTCCTTAAGACATCTAAGAGAAGAGGTTAAGTAGACAGTGGGATGTATGGCTCTGGGCTAGAGATATGATTTGAGAGTCATGTGTGTATAGATGCTAATTGAAGTCATGGCTGTAGATGAGCTTGCCTGAGTGAGGACTTCAGAAGACATGATTAAGCCTAGAGGTGGTCAACATTTAATGGCTGGTGAAGAGGGAAGGCTCTCCTTACTAGAAAGAGAGAGTGAATGGCCACAGACTTTTAGGAAAACCAATAGAATGATACAACAGCCAAAGGAAGAGTCAATGCTATGAAAGATCAAACAAGACTGAAAAATATCCTGTTAGCTCAATATAGGCCAAAGCTATTCAAATGAGAACTGATTGGTGGAGTGATAAGATAGAAACCAGACTGGATGGATTGTAGAAAGAGGGCTGCTCACAGGGAAATGGAGACTGTGAGTATAGACAAGACTTTTGAGAAGTTTTGTCCTCAGAGGAGAAACCGGAGGGTTATTTATCTATTGGAGGGATCTAGCTGAGAGGGAAAGCTGAAGATACAAAAGAAGGAGGAATAATTGATTTGAAATCCTCCTTAGAAAATGCGAAGGGATAGAGTACAAAGCACAGGTGGAAGAATTATATGTAAAGAGGAGGAATAACATTTCCTTTTTTGTAACAGGGTGGAAGGAGGTGAGGATGGATGTAGATGTTAGCAGATTTTTATGTTGGGAATCAGGAGTAGAGGGAGTTCCTAACTTCTCTGTAAAGGTGAACACAAGCTCATCTGATGATTGTTAAGGAAAGCAGATCAGAGAAGGAAGCTAATTAGATAAAGCCTTTAATAGTTGTTACAGAGTGTAAGTAAGCATTGGTTGACCAGAGTAAGATTCCCAGGCAATTTGATGGTCTGCTTAAAGCTGGTGACCAATCTGCCCTGTCGGGTAACTGTACCAGAATTGGGCTGCTCAGGTGCAGTCACAGAGAGAGTAGGTAGCTGCAGATTTGCCCTATGCAGGACCAAGTCCCAGAGGGGTAAGGGAGTACTGGTAAGTATAATTGAAATAATGGATTTTGAAATGTAAGGAAAAGGAAAGTAAAAAAAAGTGATTGAAAATAGAAGTGGAGATCCCAGTGAGGATGAAGAAGGATCGTAGTGGGTATAGTGGAATTAACAAGCTGGAAGGACAGGAACTTGTGCTCAGAGAATGGGATGTCTGAACTGATGGTTCTCGAAGCAGAGAAGTTCGAGTAATGACAGTGTCCAAGGTGTGACTATGGGAGTGGATGGCTGCAGTGCAGTAGAGGAAGTCACTAAGGACGAGGAAAGGCCGTGATGTTGGATGCTGGATGAGAACACCGATGGTGGGGCTTGACGTACAGAGGAAAATAGTGTGATGGGGCCGAAGTCGCCGATTGACAAAGGGGAGTTTGGAGAAGACATAGCAACCAAGACAGAGAGAGCGGGGGCTGTAGCACATGCCATGAACCTCAAAGGGTCAGGGTATGTTTTGTTTGGATTTTTTTGTTTTGTTTTATAAGAATGAGGATAAACAATGATCTGGAAGTGGTATCAGAGCCCTGAGGTACATGGTGTGTGTGAGAAAACTGCATCACTTGAGAGGGCTGAAGGGGAGGCAGTGTCCTCAGGGGAGATCCCGTTTTACCTACAGAGACAGACAGAGGGCTCAGAGGACAGTTGAGGATTTAGGCGAGTTTGCTGGTTGAGTGGTGGCAATTCCAGAGGGCAGAATGGGAAAATCTGGAAAGTTGGTGGAGGAGTTGGGCCCTGGACTAGAAGCAAGGGAGTACCAAGCTCTGTGCCTCCTACAAACCGATCTCCAGTCACTGTTCATGAAAAGGGCTGTCTTACTAGGAGGTATTCACCACCAGCTAGCCTTCAGGGCCCAGGTGTTAACAGAGGCTAAATTAAAATCACTAACCTAATGGACTATCCCCTGTGCTGTGCCCATAGTCCCTGGCTGCTGGCAGGTGAGAGGGGGATAGGTGAGATCCTCCTCCTTTGCTCTTTCTCCTCCCTAACTCACTCGACTCCCTCTCCTGTTGGTGGGTACTTGGGTGGACGTACCTTAGCAATCACCTAAATCAAATGTACCAGCCCAATGAGGAAGAGAAGTCACTGCAAAAGGCTATATGCATTTCCCAAAGTTACTTGGAAACAGCTTTTGGTTTATCTCATTTGCAGATTATTCACACCACTAACCTTCCATTAGCACAAAAAAACTCAGGAGTCAGCAATATTTATGGCAGGACCACGAGCAACTTAATTGTTTTTCTTCCGCTTTTGTTTAACATTTTACAAAATAAACCCAAATCCCAAACATCAGGCCCGGGCAGAGAAGCAAAGTCATTTAAGGTGCTAACTTCAGTATTAAGACTTTGCACTCTGTTCTCCAAGGGAACAGAGTAACATGAGCGTTTTCTGAGGCATTTCTGGGGGCAGGGAAATGCCTTCACCAGCTATGTCCTGGATGCTTCAGCATGATGGTTGGTGGTTGAAAGCGGACTCAGGCTTAGAGCCGAGGGCATCGCCACTGTCGCCTCCCAATCCCCACTGCTGCCTTCTGTAGGCGGAGTTTAAAGACATGTTTGATATGAAGACAATGGCTTTGAGTGGGCTGGAACAAAAGGGGACTCTTGCTGCTGTAACAATTCTCAGGAATTCCTTCCTGCTGTATCCCTGGTATAATATACACATACAACTTTTAGGATGGCTATATAGGGCAGAAGCAAAATAGCAAGTTTCTGTCATTCGGGAAGACATTTCATAGATAGTGAAAAAAAATCTAAACATAGACATATAAAAGCCATTGATTTTGCAATGAACACTTCATACAAGTTTTTTGTTTTGTTTTGAGCGTTCATTTCCATTATATACCATATAATAATATTTTTATGATAGGATTTAGGCTAGGGGGCCCTGAAGAGCAATTGCATAGGCTCTGTTTTTAGCCGCCACTCGTATCTTTTAGAAATTCTCTTATTAAAGCCTAATGGGTATTGCTCATTACCTGGGAATTGCTCCAGAGGTCTCTATTGCAAATATAGCTGTTAGGTTACAGAAACTGCAAATTAGAAAAATAATATTAAAGATTAAATTAAATATCATGTATTTTAAAACTCCCTCCACATCTCTATGGTCTAGTTAAGGTGTCATTTTCTTGACAAAAGACAGAATAGATACATTTATATAACAGTTGTAAAGAAAAAGATATGAGATATACAGAGTGCTCTGAATCCAGATGTGGACAGCTGTGGCACTGGAGCTCCATTCAGGTACAGTCTGAGGAACAATGGAAAAGCAAAAGCCTCCTAGTGTAAAGAACTGTAAATATTAATAGCATCTATTTTCCCACTTTTCCTAATAGGAAAGATGGCCTGAGGCATAATCATGGGCAGGGGCTAAATGTTTGGCTGTGTGGCCAAGACTTGGAAAAAAAAAAGAGTTGGTGTGAATAAATTTTAGGGAAAATGTATGTAGACGAACTTATTGGAATGAGACTAGATTATTAGAACATTTGGGTTTCATATGAATGTTTATCAAAAGACTTTTGCTAGAGAGGAGGCTCTTAATTTATCACCTGACCACCATATGGTTAGCCTCTTTCTCTAGCTACTCAAATGCTTGCTCATTGTTTATGGGCTCATAAACAACGTGGCCCTGGTGCCTGGGATGGCTTTATATGCAGGGCTTTCCCCTCGCCACGGCTGACCTGGACACTACCACTACAAAGTACCATACAGTAGTCCTCCTCCCTATCCCTGGGGGACACATTCCAAGACCCCCAGTGGATGCCCGAAACCACAGATAGTACTGAACCCTATGCATGTTTTTTCCTTTACATGCCTAGCTGTGATAAAATTTATTTATAAATCAGGCACAGTAAGAGATTAACAACAGTAACTAATAATAAAATAGAATAATTATAACAATATGACAGCTCACTACTTTTGTGCTTTGGGGCCATTATGCAGTAAAATAAGGGTTATTGAACACATGTACTATAATACCACGGCAATTGATAACCAAGATGGCTATTAAGTGACTAATGAGTTGGTAGCGTATACAGCGTTGATATGCTAGATAAAAGGATAATTCACATTCCAGGCAGGACGGAGCATGATGGTGCAAAATTTCATCACACTACTCGGAATGCTGTGCAATTTAAAACTTATGGGTTGTTTATTTCTGGAATTTTCCATTTCATATATTTGGACCTTAGCTGACTACGGGTAATGGAAACCATGGAAAGTGAAACCGTGGATAAGGGGGAAACACTATGCAGACATACCTGTTTTATTGTGCTTCACTTTTTTGTGTTTCGCAGATACTGTGTTTTTTCACAAATGGAAGCTTTGTGGCAACCCTGTATTGAGCAAGTCTATTGGTGCCATTTTTCCAACAGCATGTGCTCACATTGTGTCTCTGTGTCACATCTTGCTAATTCTTAGAATATTTAAAACTTTTTCATTATTATTATATCCATTATGGTGTTCTGTGATTAGTGATCTTTGATGTTACTCTTGAAACTGTTTTGGGACGCCACGAACTGCACATCCGTAAGACACCAAACTTAATCGATAAATGATGTGTGTGTTCTGACTGCTGCACTCACCCCATTCTCCCATCTCTCTCCCTCTTTTCAGGCCTCCCTATCCCCTGAGACACAACAATATTGGAATTAGGCTAATTAATAACCCTACAATGGCCTGCAAGCGTTCAGGTGAAAGGAAAAGGTGCATGTCGCTCACTTCATTTCAAACGCTAGAAATGATTAAGCTTAGTGAGGAAGGCATGTCAAAAGCTGACATAGGCTAAACGCTCGGCCTCCTGCGCCAAACAAGAATGCAAAGGAGAAGTTCTTGTAGGAAATTAAAAGTTCTATTTCAGTGAACACATGAATGATAAGAATGTGAAACAGCATTACTGCTGATATGGAGAAAGTCTGAGTGGTCTTGATAGAAGATCAAACCAGCCACTACATTCTCTGAAACCAAAGCCTAATAAGGAGGAAGGCTCTCAGTCTCTTGAATTCTTTAAGGGCTGAGAGAGGTGAGGAAGCTGCAGAAGAAAAGTTTGACGCTAGCAAAGGTTGGTTCCTGAGGTTTAAGGAAAGAAGCCATCTCCATAACATAAAACTGCAAGGTGAAGCAGCAAGTGCTAATCTAAAAGCTGCAGCAAGCTATCCAGAGTATCTAGCTAAGTTAGTTAATGAAGGTAACGACACAAGCAACAGATTTTCAGTGTAGATGAAACAGCCCTATATCTGAAGAAGATGCCATCTAAGACTTCCATAGCTAGAGAGGAAAAGTCAATGCCTGCTTTCCAAGCTTCCAGGGACAGGCTGACTCTATTGTTGGGGACTAATGCAGCTGGTGACTTTAAATTGAAGTCAATGGTCATTGACCATTCTGAAAATCCTAGGGCCTTTAAGAATTATGCTAAATCTACTCTGCCTGTGCTCTATAAACTGGAACAACAAAGCCTGGATATGATAGCACATCTGTTAATAACACAGTTTACTAAATATCTTAAACCCACTCTTGAGACCTACTATTCAGAAAAAAAGACTTCTTTCAAAATATTACTGCTCATTAACAATGCACCTGGTCACTCAAGAGCTGTACAAGAAGACACAGAAGGAGTTGTTCTCATGCCATCTAACACAGCACCCATTCTGCAGTCCATGGATCAAGGAGTAATTTCAACTTTCAAATCTTATTATTTAAGAAATACATTTCCTTAGGCTATAGCTGCCATAAACATATTTCATTCCATTCCTTGGATGGATCTGGGCAAAGTCAATTGAAAATCTGCTGCGAAGGATATACCATTCTAGATTTCATTAAAAACATTCATGGGAAGAGGTCAAAATATGAACACTGATAGGAATTTGGAAGAAATTGATTCCACTCCTCATGGATGACTTTTAGGAGTTCAAGATTTCAGTGGAGGAAGTGGCTGCAGATGTGGTGGAAATAGCAAGAGAAGTAGAATTAGAAGTGGAGCCTGAAGATGTGACTGAATTGCTACAATCTCATGATAAAACTTGAACAGATGAGGAATTGCTTCTTATGGATGAGCAAAAGAAAGTGGTTTCTTGAGATGGAATTTACTCCTGGTGAAGTTGCTGTGAATATTGTTGAAATGACAAAGGATTTAGAATATTGCATAAACATAGTTGATAAAGCAGCAGCAAGGTTTGAGAGGACTGACTTCAATTTTGAAAGAAGTTCTACTGTGGGTAAAATGCTATTAAACAGCATTGCATGCTACAGAGAAATCTTTCATGAAATGAAGAGTTCATCTATGTAGCAAACTTCACTGTTGTCTTATTTTAAGAAATTGCCACAGCCATCCCAGCCTTCAGCAGTCAACACCCTGATCAGTCAGCAGCCACCAACATCAAGGAAAGATTCTCCATCAGCAAAAAGATGATGACTCACCAAAGGCTCATATGATCATTAGCATTTTTTAGCAATAAAGCATTTTTTAATTAGGTATGCACTTTTTTTATTTTGTATTTTTTGAAACAGAGTCTTGCTCTGTCAACCAGGCTAGAGTGCCGTGGCATCAGCCTAGCTCACAGCAACCTCAAACTCCTGGGCTCAAGCGATCCTCCTGCCTCAGCCTCCTGAGTTGCTGGGACTATAGGCACGCAACACCATGCCTGGCTAATTTTTCTATTTTTGGTTGACATGGGGTCTCACTCTTGCTCAGGCTGGTCTCAAACTCCTGAGGCTCCTGCTTCAGCCTCCCAGAGTGCTAGGATTACAGGCGGAAGCCACTGTGCCCGGCCTGCTTTTTTAGACATAATGCTATGACACACTTAATAGTCTACAGTGTAGCATATACATAATGTTTATATGCACTGGGAAACCAAAATATTTGCGTGACTTGTTTTATTGCGATATATTGTAGTGGACTGGAATTGAACCTGCAATGTCCTGAGGTATACCTGTATTTGCCAGTAGCAGCAACCGACCGTAAACCTTCCATAGGTAGATTAATCTAGTGGTATCAGATAGCTACCGAGTGCCAGATTGACTATATTATGGAAGGGACAGTGATTTATTCTTCCTGTGACATGTTTGGGATTTGAATTTGTCTTTTCCATATAGCTTTTGTCTGCCAGTACCATACATGGACAAACTAAATGTCATATACATTGTCATGTTATCCCATACAATATTGTTTCTAACCAAATAACTCAATTTTATAGCAAAAGAAGGCATAGGGCTGATATTCATGGAATTCCTTGGTTTCATAGAATAGTAGCATGGATTTTCAAGGATTCTATTTACTATTAGGGTAATCATAATCACTGGTTACCTAGGATACTTCTGGAACACACCTGTTGTTCTGGTGTAAAGATTAATAAAGTTTCATTTTACTCTCAGAAGTGTTCTGGTTTGGATGATAAATTGTATAGCAATAAAAGCTATAAAGCTAGCAGAAAAGGTCACCTGTGAGGTTGGAGAAATCTCCTTAGAATGAGGTGGTTACTCTGAGTCATAAACTTAGTTGCTGGTGTTTCTCCCACAGCCAGAATACATGAGTTTGAGAATCAAAGTGATAGACCTGAGAGTGAAATTTCACTTAAAACCTCAGGCATGTACAGGTAGGGATTGCTAAGAGCTCAGATTCCTTAGGAATGAAAATTAAGGTTATTCTGCCAGGAAACAAACCTGAAGTGCTGGCTAAAGACATAGGGAATGTAGGTTGGGAAATGGAGAAAGTAAAAAATACCAACTATAGCTCCATGACCACATATAGTTATTCAGAATATAATATCTGTACCTATCTTCTACCTTGCTGCCATATATTTGAACTAATTTTCAGTTTTCCCCTTATCAATAATACTAATGATTATATTTGAAAAATATCTCATGTATTTGCTCTGATTTAACCTTTGTTGTTTTGTATATGTCTCCCCTTAATTCTCCTTTTCCAAGCATCCTGAAGGCTGAGATTATGTTTATATTTGGATCTATCATGGAAATTGAACATAGTAAAGTATTCAGAATGGAATTGAAAATTGGTTAATTTAATTAGCATTTAACATAAAATCTCCTGCCCCCATAGAATGTTTAGTGTGATTGCTACAAATTGAAAAAGCAAATACGTAAATAACAAGAATAACAAGAATTAGACATCTAGGTGGCATCAAATTAAATTTAAAAAACAAAAATTTAATTTTGAGGAGCTAATGCTAAAACTACTATCATAAAACATTTACACTTACCTATAGTTTGGATCCAGGATCTTCAGGCGAAACACGTACATTCCAGAATGGCCGAGGGGCCAAAATATATGGTTATTATTGGAACTGTTGATAATTTCATATGGTTGTGTTAAGTCTCCTGGTTTTCCAATAGCATAAGAAAAACAGTGTCTATAGTTCTGAACAAGAAACAAAGACAAAAACCTTAAGGTCATTTTCTGACTTTAATAAACAAAATTATATTCTCAAATATTTGTCTTGAAACATTATTCAAAGGTAATGGCTATTTCTTTCTATTCTATCATTACAGTGCTCTATAGCATTTTTAGAGGCTATTCTGGGTAAAAGTTTGGTAAAAAGTGAAGCTTAGTGAAAGCAAATGTTGTATTTATAAACAAATTAGGATGTCAAGGGTATTTAAGTATATTATTTTCCTAAATCAACACAGCACAAAATCCTCCAAAAATACTTAATTGGGGACAGAAACTATTTTGATCATCGGGTATGGACACAACAGTCAAGATGGTACATCTTTGGATTTTTATCTTCCTTTTGGAAGACGCAGAGAGAAAGGAACACTTATACACTGTTAGTGGGACTGTAAATTAGTACAACCTCTATGGAAAACAGGAAATAAATGTAGACTTATCATTTGATCCAGCAATCCCACTCCTGGGTATCTACATAAAGGAAAGAAGTCATTTTTATCAAAGACACCTGCACTCAAATGTTTATCGCAGCAGAATTCACAATTGCAAAGATATGGAATCAATCTAAGTGCCCATCAATTCATGAATGGATTAAGAAAATGTGATGTCTGTATATTATGGAGTACTACTCAGCCATAAAAAGGAATAAAATGTCTTTTGCAGCAACTTGGATAGAACTGGAGACTATTATCCTAAATAAGTGAAGTACCTCAGGAATGGCAAAACAAACACCACATGTACCCATTAATGATCGGGAGCTAAATGATGGGCACACACAGGCACAAAGAGCTGTAAAGGACATTGGAAACCAAGAAGGAAGAGTGGGAGGAGGATGAGGGGTAAAAACTACCGGGTGCAATGAACACTGTTATGGTGATGGCCACACTAAAAGCCCTGACTTAAGTATCATACAAAGTATTTATGTAACACAAACATTTGTACCCCCTTAATATTTTGAAATAAAAAAATAAAATTGAAGATTTTATACTCAGTAAAAAAATATAAAATTGATTGTGGTGATGCATAGCTCTGCCAATATACTAAAAATGATTGCATACTATAAATGAGTAAGTTGTATATGTAATTTATTGAATTTTATTTTTATTGAATTGTATCTCAATAAAGCTATTTAAAAAGAAAAAAAATCCAAGTATTTTGTGCACCCATGTTGCCACAGCTGCCTTGTCTGGTGGTAATCTTTCTTGGAGGGAAACCCTAAGGAAGCAGGGTAAGTGACTTAACAACTTGGCTCATGTGCCAGGTGGTGTGAGCTGCAGAAGTTCTGAGAACACACGCTGAACAACCTGTGCTGAGCTGAGGGGGCTTTCACTGTGTATTTCTGTTTCTTTTAACAGAATATCTGAAAATGGGTAATTTAGAAAGAAAAAGAATTTATTTCTTATAGTTATCAAGGCTGAGAAGTCTAGTGTCGAGGGGCTGCATCTGATGAGGGCCGTCTTATTGGTGGGGACTCGGCAGAGAACATTACTTGGCAAGGGGGCTGAAGGGACTATATCAGGTCTCTCTTCCTCTTCTTATAAAATCACTGGTACCACTCTCATGATAACCCATTAATACATTAACCATTAACATATGAATGCATTAATCCATTGATGGGGCTCTGCCCTCCTGATCCAATCACCTCTTAAAGCCTCACCTCTCCATACGGCCACATGGAGATTAAATTTCAGCATGAGTTTTGCAGGGGACAAATATGCAAACCATAGCATACCGTAACTGAGAATGCCTGGCACACATAATACCAGAACTGACCAATCATCCAGGGGAGAATTTTTGAGGGAATGCTGCATACAGGCTAGTATATCCCTTGTTGCTAGAAAGCCAGGATTGGGAATGGGAACCTAGGAACAGGAGCCTCAACGGATACAGATCAGGATTGATTATTCTAAGTGGAAAGATAAAGGCTGAAAAGTGGAGGGAGCAAGAACACGGTGTCAATCTACAAGTTTGCCATGGAAATGGCCACAGTAGCAGAGCAACTCCAGACTAGCTGATGTGTAAAATTGTTCCAGTCTTATGTATGTGAGATTGCACCTAAAGAGAGACTGCCATACTTCTGAAAGGACAGATGTGACTTTCACTCACTTAGAGTGAGTGTCATCTACAACTATGCACCTGGTAAATCTTTTTGAGTCTAGAAGTTTGCACTTCGTCTGTCCTGGATCATGTTGCTCATCTCCCTGTCATGTATTCTCACTGTGGCCAAAGTCTTTCTATAGCCTTTGCATAAATAACTGCCACTGGATTTATCCAAGTGGTATTTATTTCTCATTCTTTCCTTCACACTCTCCCTGCATTATGACATTTGTCAGTTCAATGGTACTGCAGATACAATAGTCTATCTTTACTAGGTTTGGGAGGTAATCAGGAACACACAGTATAGTTCCTTTATTTAGCTACATAATCTCTGGTATACACAGCAATCCCTTCTATAGAGCTCTCATTTTGTCTCCATTTATATACTCCTCAGTATATAAATTTTTTTGAAGGTGAATATTGCCTTCATACTAAAAATTCCTCTACTTTCCTTTTTAGCAGGTTATTTTATGTAGGTGAATCTTCTTTAATTATATTTTAATCATAAATGCCATCCCTAAAACTCTTTATTAGATTTAATTTAATGAAGTATTATTATATGTCTTGATAAACTGCAAAAATAATTCTGGTCTTTTTAAAATTTTATTTTATTGTATGATTTTATTATATTTCTTTTCACTCCACCCTTCATGATGGTGATGGTCTTGTTTTTTTTTAATCTATGTCTTCTATCATTTCTTGTCTTTGTCTACCTTTCTACCACTGCAATCTCTAGCACATTTATAAAACAATATGTTAAGTGCAGATTAATGAATATCAAGCAAAAGGCTCATTATTTTTTGATGAATCCTAACTCGAAAACACAAAACATCTTATATTTTTCTGTGGAGGGTTCTTATGGGCCAACAATGAACTATTAAACTTCTTGTCCTACCAAGTTTGTCCCTACATGGGACCATGAACTTAACTGAAAAAAATATGTGGTGTGTGCTAGATATGTGCAGGAACTGTACATCTATCATCACAACGAAGCATTGCTAATAAGGACTTATTCACCTGGTATGTTTTTTTGAGACCTCTGTTGCCTGGGCTAGAGTGCCGTGCATCAGCCTAGCTCACAGCAACCTCAAACTCCTGGGCTCAAGCAATCCTCCTGCCTGAGCCTCCCAAGTAGCTGGGACTACAGGCATGCACCACCATGCCTGGCTAATTTTTTCTATATATTTTTAGTTGTCCAGCTAATTTCTTTCTATTTTTAGTAGAGACGGGGTCTCACTCTTGCTCAGGCTGATCACGAGCTCCTGGGCTCAAAGGATCCTCCCCCCTCTGCCTCCCAGAGTGATAGGATTACAGGCGTGAGCCACGGCGCCTGGCCCTGGTATGTTTTTTTAATATTGTATGTTTTTTACATATAGATACATGATAATATTTATATTGTTTCTAATTTCCTATTCAGCTGTTTCCTAGTGTGAATGATGAGACCTGCTGACTGTTACTCCTATTTTTGTGTCACATATGATATTTCCCATTACATTATTAGACTCCCCCGTCCCAATTACTGTCTTTCCCCTCTTCTTTCTCATTTGAAAGCCCACTTGATCAAGTCATCTAGTCTCAGAGAAAATAAATCTCCCCTAGCCTCATGAATTATACTCCATTTTTAGCCAAGGACTTCTCAGTCTAGTATTTTCAGCCACGTCCAGAAACTTAATCCCATCCCATGTTATATGTATGTAGCCAGCCACTCAGTCCCCGTTTTCTGCCTTTCCTTCTCCATCTCCAACACCACCTTGGAAGAACCTATGAAAATGGCACTTTTGCTTATGAGTCCTTCAGTTTTTTTCCCTGAGACTTTATAGTCTCTAGAGCTACTTCCCAGATTTTTATGCAAGTGTCATTCATCCTTGTAGAATCGGAAGGACTATGTTGCAATCAGTGCAGCTCCAAGAATTGGAAGTCTCTTTCATTTCAGGTATACGTTTCAGGAAGAAAGCACCCCTGATTGCCATGCTGAGTTAATATATAGTGACACCCTTCAGTGAGAGCAGCCTTATTCACTAGGATATAACTAGTCTTTGCAGGTACCTGCTTTCTATAATATTCAGAGTCCAGACTCAATTTACCCTTTTGGTGGTGAGCTTTGTGTTTCTAATACAGCAGAATTGAACAGTTGCCAGCATGACACTCCAGAAAGTTTCTAGAATGTAAGCCATTATTTCAATGGTTCTTAAATATAGTTCCCAGATCAGCAGTATCAATATCACCTGGGAACTTGATAGAAATGCAAATTTTTGGGCCCCACCCCAGATCTGCTGAATCAGAAACTCTGGGGTGGGACTCAGCAATCTATTTTAACAGGCCCTCTTGGTGATTCTGATGTATGCTAAGGGTTGAGAACCACTGTACTGTATCACACTGATTGAGGCAAGCTCCGTGATTGTTCATTACCCACCTGGCTCATTGCTTTTTTGAAGTATGTTATTTTGGCAGAATCTTAGGCATTTAGGTGTCCTTTGTAAGATTTTGGGATGTAGAGTATATTTACCCTATCCCCAACTCCGGACCCTTGGATGCCCTTCAACAAAAAGTCAGGTGGGTAAGTTTTGTTTTAACTGATTTCACTACTAGTTTAATTCCTTATGATTTTTAAGTAGTGGAATGGTACTTTTTATAACAGGTACATAATCTATAATTAATTAATTAGTTCCACAAATATTTATTGTGCACCTACAATGGACTAGATGCTGGGGATATAGCAGTGAACAAAACAAACAAAATTCCCATCCCTCATGGAGCCTACATGAATCAACAGACGATGAAACAGAAATTAAGGTGAAGCATTTTGAAATACTATAATATAATTCAATAGAAAAATAGATTTTGATTTAACAAAACAAATTTAAATCCAAAGTGTTTTCATCAAGTTTTTGTTAATACCAAATGCCAAATTCATTATTTGAAATAAAGTATCTGAAAGCTGAAGTCACACCTTTTCATACCAGAGCTTGTGACTGCAAAATTGGTTACACATCTTCCTTCTCCATCAGTTATTGCCCAGATTTCTGAATTTGCAAGATAATGTTTTTCTTACCTGAGGTCCCCAGACTTCTTCTAACGGGAGGTGCTTGTTAAGCTCAATCATTGACTTCCATGTCTGTGCTTCATTTAAACAACCACTCTGTCAAAAGATTGCATGTATGTGGATATGTAGAAGTTTTCATATCATTTATTCCTAAGTACTTAATATATTTTGATGCCTTTGAAAATTTTATGTCTTTAAAAATTTCATTATTTAAATGTTTACTGTTATACAGGGGAACAATTGACTTTTGTATATGGACCTTTATGGAGAGAACTTGTTAAACTCACTTATTAATTCTCATTGTTTCACATGAACAGTTGTGTCTCCTGTGAATATGAGTTTTATTTCCTCCTTTCCCATTCTTATACCTTTTATTTATTTTTTGCCTTGTTACAAAGATCTTCAGAAACAACGTTGTACAGAAGTTGTGATAATAGCCACCCTTGTTTTGTTCCTGATTTCTGAGGCAAGGTTTTCTAATTCTCACCATTAACTGCAGTTGCTGTAATTTTTTTCTAATTATATTTTATTAGGTTGAGGGAATTACTATTTATTTATAATTTTCTAAGATTTTTTAAAATGTTATGTATAAGTGATAAATTTTTAGTCAAATAACTATTCCTCAACTATTACAATAATCTTATGTCTTTTCTTCTTTATTCTGTTAATATAGTGAATTACTTTGATTTTCAAATAATATACCAACTCTTCATTCATGAAATAAAACTTGGTCTGGATGTATTATTCTTTAATATATTGCTGGGTTTGAGTTGCTAATATTTTGTTTAGAACCTCTGTTTATAATTTTTCGTCTCTTTTAAGGTCTTAAGAGTCACAAAATGAGTTGGGAAGTCCTACCATCTGCCCACTCAGTTCTTTGGAAGAGTTTTTACAAGGCCAGAGAAAAATTTTCCTTAAATGTTTGGTAGACTTCAGGAAAATCATCTGAGTTTAGAGTTTTCTATTTTTTTCTTGTAACACAATAAACTATGGTGAATTGTGTTTGATGATGCAGGGAGTGAACCTGAGTCTGGTCAGTCCTCTGGATCCATCGGCCATGTGGCAGCTGTCTTTCTTTGGTAAGACTTTGGTGGTGGTGTGGTCTTTGATCAGGATGCACATTAATGTCTGATTTTCTCTTAGTGATGTTACGAGCTATTGATGCTCAATGTCTATATCCGATTAGTTCATTGGGTTTGTAAAATGGGATGTTCCAATTTTATCATTTCCTTTTCATTTATCAACTGGAATAATTTTATAAAGAGATGCTTCCCCTCATCTACTATTTGGTTACTCCATAGTATAGTTCATAATAATAATAATAAGATAATTTCAGCTAGGCACGATGGCTCACACCTGTATTCCTAGCACTTTGGGAGGCTGAGGTGGGAGGTTTGCTTGAGCCCAGGAGTTCAAGGTTGCAGTGAGCTATGATCTATGAGTGCCACTGCACTCCAGCCTGGGCAACAGAGTGAGACCCTGTTTCAGAGAAAAGAAAAGCTTTAAGTCTTTCACTCGTGACTATTGAATAGGATGTTCTCTGTGATAATAATCTAATTTTATTTCTCTTATAAACTGCTCGTGTCTTTGCCTAGATGTCTGCTTGGGTTAGTTGTTCTGGTTTGATATTCTCAAGTACATGGTATACTCTTTCAAAATCTTTTTTAGGAGGGGATGTTTTGTTGAATTAAAGTGTTAGTATTGGTTTCATTCCTTTGCTTTGTTTTTCTTTTTTAGGTATTCCACGCATCTGTGGATTGCCTATCTTCAGTATTTGTCATTTTCTCTCAAATCCTTTTTATTCAATCAATCCTTCATTTCCTTTTACTTTAATTTTTTTCCCTCTTCTAATTTTGTACATCTTTTAAGGCATTATCTATTGTTCACTTTCATTTTTTTAAAGGCTATCTTCTTCGGTATAGAATTTGAAGTTGAAAGTTATTTTCATTTGGCAGTTTAAAGATGTTTAAAGATACTTTTGTTTAGTTTTCTCGTTTTCATTATTTCTATTGGGAAGTCAGCTTTAAATCTTCTAGTTGTTCCTTTGAAAGTAATTTATTTTTTCTTTGGCTGCTTTAAAAATTTTTCTCTTTGTCTTCTTTTTAGGTCAATAATGGATTTTTTTTATTAAAGATCAAAGTCATCCAGTTTAGAGATTACAGAAAGCAAATAATTCACAAGGAATAAATCCAAACCATATGGCTAAAGACATTTTTTCTTGACTCTATCAGACTTGAATATATTAGAAGCAAAAGGCTCCAAAGTCCATTAGGACAAAGACCAGAAGAACGATGATATGATTTTAGAAATATTATTACGGTGTTTCTGAATGCAGGTTACTTTTTTCCCTGTGGCTTGATGTTTCTCATCAGTTTTGGAAAATATTGCTTCTGCCCTCCAATCTCTCTCCTTTCTTACTAGGGCTCCAATTCTTAGATCTTAGCACTGAATCCTCAATGTCCCTTTTGCTTTTTCTCTATTTTGTATCATCTTATCTCTTCATGTTAATTATGGATATTTTATTGACATCTCTTTTAGTTGAGTAAGTCTCTCTTTAGCCATTACTCCCAATAATTGAGTTCCTAATGGATTTCAATTTTAATTTTTTTTTATTATACCGGTGATCAGCAACTCAGACATAGGCCTTGAACAACTCAGATTTCGGCATAGGTAAGGCAGAAAGAGGAGCATTTTGCATTGCCCTGACAGTGAAAGGAAACACCATTGGGGAAAATGAGAGACAGAGATACAGAGAAATAGATCTTGGCAAGAAAGTGGCAGAAGAACTGACCTCTGGAGCTCAAGCTGGATAGGAAAGGAAGGGAAGAAAGATGAGAGTGATGGAGAGGGAGAAAGCAGAGAGTTCAATATAGTAGGTGTGTAGATTATGTGAGAAAAAGTGAGAGACTGTAGAGTAGTGGGAATAACAACGAGAGAGCTAAGGGAGTGGGGGTTGAGGTCAGAGGCTGAAATGTTTGAATTTAAATGCAATTTTAATAGAGGGAGCTGCATTAATCAAGCTAGTCTCTGTGGTGCTACAATATACAATAGTAAACCGTAACTCTCAGAGAATTTACACAATAAAAATTTAATTCTTGGAGATATCCCTGGTTAGATGTTTCTTATGGGTGACTCTCATCAAAACAGTGAATTAGGAGTCCAGCCTTTTTTCTATCTAGTGGCTCCTTGAAGTCTCTCCACTGGATCATTTTCATCCAGCTCTCATCTATTCCATCCTTAATGGTTGCTATAATAAACTGATGTGAGGTAATATGGGAAGCATGTGAGTTTATGTGATACCTTCTTAAGCACTTCATCTGGAAATGACACATATAACTTCCACTCATATTCTAGTCATGAGAACAAGTCATATGGCCCCACCTAAATGCAAATGAGTCTGGGAAATGTAGTCCCTGTTTAGAAACCTTCCCAGCAATACCCCTATATGATGGATGGCAGAATTCAGGAGTCAGCTGTAATCTTTCACAGGGCACGAGGAAAAATCATCAAGTTCTGAATATATAACATCAGCAAGTAGGGATGGGGCAGTTGTTGATTGAATGGCAGGAACCTCAGACAAAGGGATTTTTACTTAGAGTGAATAGATAATGATCTGGAAATGATACTAGGGATTAGCGAGCGTATCAAACCAAAATCCCATCCTTAAGTTTATGGGGTGGGAGAAAGAATACTCTTGGTTTGATAAAACTCTATGGATGGGATATCCTCTGCAGGACTTTTCTTGAAGAAAGATCTAGGAGCATTTAACGCTAAGGTATAATGGAAATATTTGAGAAGGAACAGAGTAATGGGAATCTGAAACAAGGTAGAAGACAGATACAACAGTTCAGGGATGAGACTACGGGGCAGGAAGTAGACCAGACATGCTGAACAAGTATAGGAGGAATATGTGGTGGAATGTATTTATTTGGTTACATAATTGAAAGATAATTAGTTCTTTTTTTTTTTTTGAGACAGGGTGTTTCTCTGTCACCCAGGCTAGAGTGTAGTGGTGTCATCATAGCTCACTGCAGCCTCAAACTTCTGGGCTCAAGTGATCCTCCTGCCTCAGCTTCCCAAGTAGCTGGGTCTACAGGCTCATGCTACCACACCCAGCTAATTTTTTCTATTTTTAGTAGAGATGGAGGTCTCACTCTTTCTGAGGCTGGTATTGAACTCCTGAGCTCAAGCAATCCTCCCACCTCAGCCTCCCAGAGTGCTAGGATTATAGGCATGAGCTACTCTGCCTGGCCAAGACAATTAATTCTTGCAGTACTCTTGGCGGGGGTGGTGGTGGTGGAAGGTGGAACTCATTTCTCTTGGCTGCCATCTAGGTGGGTTATACTTCTTGGATGATTAAGTTCTCTGGTAGATAAGAACATTACTTTGGAAGGAGACATCCTGGTTTTGAGAGTGAGATCTCTGGACAATCATAGGAATCAGTGCTGGTAACTCCTAGAGAGGTGCCATCATGATGGGAAGCCCACAGGGCAGAAAGGCCCACATAGGGAGGAGAAGTGTGGTGACTGGGAATGGTAAGGATGTTCTGCTGTGTCCTATAACGTGAAAGGACAGAATAAGGGGGATTCACTAAGGAAGCTGAAATCAACAAGTCATGGAGGATGGAAGAAAACCAGGAGAGAGTAGGAACCTGGAAGCCAAGGTCAGCAGGGTTAAATGATTCAGAGAAGTCAAGTGAGATGAAGCCTAAAGGGTGTCCGTCTGATTTAGCACACATGTAGTAAATGTTCTAAGGCCAAAGGCAGACTCATAAATAATCAAATATTAAATGCAGTTTGGAGACAAAAGAAAATATTCACATATAATTGCATCATCCTACTATAAACATTATTTTATTTTTTCTGACTCCTTTATGGCTGTTTTATGTGACAATGGCTTCTTTTTTCATAAATGAATTTTAGTAGCCATAGATTTTAATATAGAGGTTTCTATATTAATAACTTAATATATAAAAAACACGTTTTTTCTACCTACTGCTGCCTGATTCTGTTTTCTTTAGATCATTTGTATATAGTTTTAAATTTGAAAGACATGTCTAACAGCATGCTAAATTCTGTTAGATTCAAAGACATCATACCTGCTTCATAGTAGTATTAAAGCTATAGTCATCCCTGCCATGTATTTCCCACACTATGAAATTTGCTTCAACATTTTGAATAAAGCCATCATCATTGAATCTGAAAGAAACAACAATCACAAAAATAATAGTTCAGTGTAAAATACAGGGGTTAAGAGTTCATCTTTTGAGTTAAATGGGCTTAAGTTTAAATCCTGTCTTTATCACTAAATAACTTTGTGACCCTGGGGAAGTCTCATTTTGCTGATCTGTCAAATAATAATAGTGCCTACTATATGGTCTATTTTGACAGCTGAATGAATAACAGGTGTCAAAATAGGTGCAATAAATGCCTAATAGTAACAAAGTAGAAAATGTTCATTGTTTAACAGTTGGAACCATACATTCTCTTCACTTTGATAGGGACCATATATTGATAAGATGAGGATAGCCTGAGCCCTGCTGTTCTGGACGTTAGCCAGGAGAAAGATGGAAGAATGTGATGAATGGAGAAAGGTGTCATTTGATCAACAAATATTCATTGGTTGCTAATTATGCATTAGAGAGTGAAACCACTGAATCACTACAGTGAGAACTGAGATGCTGGCAGGTCCCCCAGGAGGAACCAGCTGGAAGATGTGGCTGAATCTCAAAGGAGCAGCAGCTTTGGTAAGTTGAGGTAGGGCTGAGAAGCAGTAGTGTGTAAGCTCGTTGGAGCGACAGTCATGCACAGCCCTTGCTCCTCGAATGGAAGATGACTTCTACCAACAGCAAAGAGTGCAACATGGACAGAATGATCCTCCCATGATCCTGGGACTGGATACATAAGTCCCATTGAGCTTAGAGTATTTACCTCAAACTCAGTGAGTTTTAAAACAGATGTGGTACTTCATATAAGATTATTTTTTTCTTGCTACCATATGAAAACAGGAGCTTGAGACCAAAACTAAAGTTCAGTTATTGATAAAGTCATATCTTTGCATACCAGAATTTGTGACTTTAAAATTGGTTACATATCTTCCTTTTCCATTAGTCACTACCCTTATTTCTCCCATCCAAGTACTAACCAGACCCGATCGTTACTACCCTTATTCTGAATGAAATTGTCCCCCAAACTTCTTGGGAGGAAATTCTCATTTGGGACCTTGGTCTCAGGCACATGCTTCTAGGCTTCTGACTTTTGGACTGTTGCCCCGCTTTCTGATATAATTTCTTGTTTCACAGCTCTGTGTCTATTCATAAAAAATCATAGGCCCTTTACAGCATCCTTTTTTTTCACTGCCCTGATCTCTGCTTCCCCTTGTAGTAGTTGTATCTGGCTTTTCAGGTCTGCTACTACTTGCTACCATCTAACCCTGGTTATATGAAGCAGTTATTGTCCCAGTCTCACAAATTGGGTACAAAAATTTTAAGTGTCAAAAAGTGGTATCTGAGAAGTTATTTTATTTCCATCCTAATTAGTTTTGAGAAATCATAAAGAGATGAACTCAGAAGGTGAGTTCTCACACAGGCATGACTAGGTAGGCATTGGATTATTTTTGATTTATTTATTTTTTTGAGATAGACTCTCACTCTGTTCCCCGGGCTAGAGTGCCGTGGCATCAGCCTAGCTCACAGCAACCTCAAACTCCTGGGCTCAAGTGATCCTCCTGCCTCAGCCTTCCGAGTAGCTGGGACTACAGGCATGTGTCACCATGCCCGGCTAATTTTTTTTTCCTATATATTTTTAGTTGTCCAATTATTTTCTTTCTATTTTCAGTAGAGAGGGGGTCTTGCTCTTCCTCAGGCTGGTCTCGAACTCCTGAGCTCAAAGGATCCTCCCGCCTCGGCCGCCCAGAGTGCTAGGATTATGGGCGTGAGCCACTGTGCCAGGCCAGCAAATGTTTATTGAGCACTATGTGCCATGCATGCTTTAGATACTGGAGATACGGCCATGGACCCCTTCCCTGATGGAGTTTGTGGACTGATGGGGAAACAGCCAGTATAATAGGAAAATGCATTCAAAAGTGAGAGGGACTCTGAATGGGCAGTGCTGGGTTCTCTGGGAGCATAAAGGAAGTGCTCCTATCTCTGATTTGGGGGTCAGGGAAGGCCTCCTAGAGGAAGTGGTGTGGGAGTTGATATTGGATGGAGGAGCAGGAGTTAGTCTGGCGAAGAGGGTGGAGATGGGGTTAGATGGTTACAGGAACAGGGAAGAGAATACATGAAGGCCCCTAAACAGAAAAGAGTTAAGTTCAATATTTCTGGAGTGTAGGCATGGGGCGGGGATGGTGAGGGAGAGTGACGGGGAATCAGGCTGGGAAGATGAGCAGGTTGCAGAAGGCCCTAGGAGTCATGTTAGAATTTGGTCCTTTTTTCTAAGGCTAGCGGGAGGTGTTTGCATGGTTTTTAGCAGAGGCGTGACATGATGCCATTTCCCTTTTATAAAGATGACTGTGGCTTCAGTGTGGACACTGGGCTATGAGCTGCCGGAGCTGGAGGCAGGGAGACCTGTTAGGAGGGAGGCAGGGAAAAGCAATCACCGCTGCCAGCAGGCACGTCCTAGAGACAACTGCTGCTGGGGGCTGGGGTGTGGGAGTCATGAGTGGGGGCTGGGAGGGATGGTCTCAGGTAGCCTTGGTGGTAGCTGGTAGGTGTGGTGGGAGGAACAGGGGAGTTACTGGTGGGTTATATTTGAGCACCTATTTCTGCTTGTTTGAATTCATAAGTTTTAGTAACCTGGCCCTCACAATACACTAGGTCCTATACAGTGTCAGTGGCACTATTTGTCCTGGCCACCCCAGGGGGCACAACTGGAAGAAATACTGATGGCTCCAGGGTCTCTAGACTCTGGGGGATTTGTAGTGGGGCAGTGGTCGCTGGTGCACGTCCTCTGCATCCTCTTTTCTTTTAGTAACTGCTAAGCCACAAGCATTGCTCTGCCCCTTCTCTGGTCTCCCTCCACATGGCTGACCAACTTCTTCTTTATGTAGGTTTGCTGCATCCTGCCACAGCACTTTCCTGAGCAGGAAGCAAACAAGTCATTTCTCTTTCTATTAATAACTGAAAGAACCTCATTCAGCACCTCTGCCTACCCTGCCATGGGTTTGCAAAGGTGCCTGAGTTCATGCCCATGGTCTATTGGGTTCTGAATGTTTGAAGTCATTCGTTTGCCTCTTTACTTATTCATTCTAAATCTTTCTAATAGAGTTTATGATGTGAAGGAAATTAGATGACATATAGGAAAAAAATGAAATATAATAATGATATTATTCTGGCTTTTTTTGTGACCACCTGGAAAAAACTATACACATGAAAATAAATTGAGGAAAACTTCTGGATTGCATTTTGTTTCTCCAGAGCATGGCCAATAATTTCCTCTTACATGTAGTTCCCAAAATTCAGCTGTGGTTCTCAGCTCTGGCTGTGTGAAGGAGTTACCTAAGGCACTTGAATAAAAGGCAGATGCTGAGCCTTACCCCTGGGGTATTCTGATTCACAGGGTTTGGGATGTATTAGAAAATCTGACTCAATTTTAATGCCAAATTGAATGGTATGCTTGTGTTTACGTTGGGTTGTCCCATATAACCTTTATAATACAAATAGATTATTTTTGTACAGAATTATTATCTGGTTAGATTTAAACCTGATAAATTGAATCTGTTGTTCCTTATTGTGTCAGTTACTTCCTAGTTATCTAGATTTATCTAGGAACAAAGTTGAAGGGTGAAAATTTATGGTTATTGAGTATTTTTCAAATACTAATGTTGTATGCCTCTGTTTTCTTACAAATAGGCCAGCTGTTGAGACCTGGTGAAAGATCAGGTGCAATAATGTTCTGCAGTAAAAAGAAATCACTTGGTAAGTATTGAGTTCTTCAGGTGACACAAAGTGATATTTTAAAAATATTGTTATTATTATTATTTTTTTGAGATAGAGTCTCACTTTATTGCCCAGGCTAGAGAGCCGTGGCATCAGCCTAGCTCACAGCAACCTCAAACTCCTGGGCTCAAGCAATCCTCCTGCCTCAGCCTCCCGAGCAACTGGGACTACAGGCATGCACCACCATGCCTGGCTAATTTTTTCTATATATATATTTAGTCGGCCAATTAATTTCTTTCTATTTTTAGTAGAGACGGGGTCTCGCTCTTGCTCAGGCTGGTTTCGAACTCCTGACCTTGAGCTATCTTCCCACCTCGGCCTCCCAGAGTGCTAGGATTACAGGCGTGAGCCACCATGCCCGGCCTTTTTAATGTTTTTTTATGGAGGTCTAAGTGTTCAGTTCAATGAGCTTTGACAATTGAATACATCTATGTAACTACCAAGGGTGTGTAAAACAAAATATAAAACATTTATTTCTACCACCCCAGAAATTATACCCCTTTTCACTCATTCTTTCTACACCTCCCCAACCATCTTCTGATTTCTATCAGATCAGTTTGACCTAGTTTTGAAATGAATATAAATGAAATCATATAGTATGTATTCTTGTGTCTTGCTTCTTTTTTTCAGCATAAGGTTTTTGACACCTACCTGTATACATGGTCGCATGTGTCAATAGTTCTTCATTTTTAATTTCAAAGCAGTGTTCCGTTATGTGAATGTGCCCACATTTAAAACAGTTCGTAGAGTTAGAAATAATTTTGGTCAAGACAGCAGGAAACACACTTTTTTTTTTTGGTTGAGTAATCTGTCTACTGAATAGTATAAATGATATTCTAGTTTTTGTATAGCATAAGATAGCATCCTGATCATAGAGTATTGATCTTTTCTTTTGTCTCTAGTTAATCAGTGATGGACTATTATGTAGCTTTTCCTTCAGTGGACATGTATCCAACTTATTACTATTTTTTAAAAAATTTTTGATCATAGATTCTTTAGAAACTAAAGGCTGGAGTAGAGTTTATCTAATATCTTATTCCTCCTTCTAATAATATCCCTGACAGGTAGTTAACCTGCTTCTATAGGTAATTATTTCACGATGCACTCCATTCGCTTGTTGGACACTTATTCATTGCGACATTCAGTCTCATAATGAGCTGAACTCTGCAATGTAGTTCCCACCCACAGGCCATTAGTTATGTCCTCTGGGGCAATATATTCATATTCCCAATGCCAATCATGTGTCTAGAATTATTCTCATAATTTTTTTCTTTTTCAAGTGAAATTATTTATATCAAATCACATGTGTAATCTTAATATTATAAACATAAGATTAACCAGCTTTAACATGGACAAGTTTCTGAAAGGACCTAGCGTTGCAAGGTTTCAATATGTTAAAAACATGATCCAAGATCCAGGTCTCAATCTCTTAAAAATATTTTGTATCTTTATATGTAAAAGTAGGCGATTTTTAATAGGTAAATATAAGAAAGCAGGCTGGGTGTAGTGGCTCACATTTGTAATCCTAGCACTTTGGAAGACTGAGGAGGGAGGATTGCTTGAGGTTGGGAGTTTGAGACCACCCTAAGCAAGAATGAGACCCCGTCTCTACCAAAAATAGAAAAAATTAGCCAGGCATGGTGGTGCATGCCTATAGTTCCAGTTACTTGGGAGGCTGAGGTAGGAGGATCGCTTGAGCTCAGGAGTTTGAGGTTGCAGTGAGCTATGATGATGCCACTGCACTGTATTCCAGATAACCAAGTGAGATGCTGTCTCAAAAACAAACAAACAAACAGAAGTCACTGTAATTGTGCAATCCAGAGATAACCATTTAAGGCTCCTGTGTTGCACAACTTTAGAGGGCTCCAGTTACAGTGACCTCTATTAACACATCTGTGTATTTGTGTATAGTAATCCAAATATATATTGTCAAATGGAATTATGCTGTACATTATCTTGAAACCTCCTCTTTAAACTTAATATCATAATCATAGATAACTTTTATGTCTTTAAACATTTCTTGCTAACATTATTATTTACATTTTCACCTAACTTTTTATTTTGAAAATGTTGAACTTTACAGAAAAATTGAAAGAATGATCAATGATCACCCATATACCCTTCACCTTAATTCTATAATTATTACCTTTTTGCCACATTTGCTTCTTCTATTTCTCTCTTTGTCTACACAAATGCATGCATGCATGTGCACGCACACACATTTGTTTTTGTCATTGTTAAACTATCTGAAGGTTAAGTTGTCGTAGACATCATAACGCTTATCCCCAAGTACTTCAGATGCATATCCTAAGAACAAGGACATTCCCCTACATAACCACAATATCATCACCACACCCAAGAAATGTAACATTGATAAAAAACATACATTCCATTTTTTAATTTCCCTAATTGTCCCCAAAAACATCTCATCTGTTAGAACTGGTTTTAATGTTTGGTATAGTATCCAATCAATGTTTACACATTGAGTTTGGCATTTAATCTCTTTATTTTCTTTTAAATTTAGAATAGTTTTTCATTATTTTGAATTTTGAAAAATTTAGTCCAGCCATTTTGTAGAATATTCTAGAATGGTTTAATTAATTCCTCCTGAATCAATTTGGATTAAACCTTTTTGGCACAAATACTATATAGATAGTATTTGTGTTTTAATGGACAATTAATTAGTTAACTGACAGTTTTTTTGATGAAGAATGCAACTTGTTGATCTTCCTCGCACAGAATTTCATTTTACAGACAAATAGTCATTGCTAGGTAAGGAGGCCAAAAGTTTTGGCCACATAGCTGTGTCTGTACCTGCTCCCTGGCACTGTCTGGCAGAGAAAGCCGGCGCCACTCATTTCTTCTTGGACTTGTTACAATGGCCATATGACTTGAGAGACTGGCATTTATGTCACCACCATTTGCATCATCATGACTGGAATTGATGCATCTTTACATTACTTCAGTTCCTGTAGATCTGGTAATGGTCTGGAGAGCTTTTTTAAACTTAAGATAGTCATACATTTATTCAATCAGTCAACAAGCATTTTGGAGCCCCTACAATATGCTGGAGCTAGATAGTGCCAACCTTGACTTCCAGTAGCTTTTTACATTTTAATAACATATATGTATTCTCATGCAGTTTTTGAGTTTATGGTAGCAGTGATAACTTAAAAGCATTTCAATACACCTCACTTGCAAGGGTACGTTTGCCAGAGGAACACAGGCTAGAGACCTCCTACTCAGCCTGGGATTATCAGAGGGAAAAACCAAGCAGATGTGACATTTTACCTCAATGAGATAGTTTATGTCTGCAACATGTAATAAAGGTGCACTTACATTTACAGAAACTTTCACAACATCATCAGGAAGCTTAGGCTATTGATGTGTGTGAAAGTATGACAAGCCAGTTGTGAGCGTTGTGGGAAAATAGTAATTTTCTCCCAGATACGCTTTATTCTTTATTATCTCCAGATAAGTCTCACATTCTTCGGGGTATGAAAAATTCCAGCCCATTGACTCAAATATTAAAAACATTATGATTATACTCTATTTTCTGTTTGTTCTTTGTAATTCGTCTCTTCTGCATAGCTTGTATGGGAGACCCAGAGACAAATAGTTTTAAAGCGTATATGGTCTTTTCCACAAAGCTGTCAGGAAGCACTTTGCTCATGTGTACAATACCTAATGCAGATCTCATTACTCTGGTGATATCAAAAGCAAAAGAAGTAGATAATTAGAGGCCTTTTATAAACTAGCTAACGCTGCTCTTGATTCTAAAATTGGGTTGGGCGGGGGGTGACATGGAGCCAGTAGGCATTACTCCTCCAGGGAAGCCCTTAGTATGTTTATGGGACGTGAGGTGGGAATAACCAGACCAGGGCTGTGTATGTCTCCCATGGGCCCTGGGCATTTTTGCCTTTGCAGGCCCCCTTCCTCCATAAAAAATATTAAAAACTGTACTTTACAACTGTGTCAGTATAAAGACAAATATAAGCCAGGCTGGATTCATTATTATGTATCCATAATTAATATATATAATATAATCCATTATTATATTAATTTTTCTTCTGATTTTAAAATAAATGAAAATGAAAACATTTTTGCAGGCCTTTAAAAGTGTCACGGGCCCTAGGCATTCTGCCTGCTGTGCCTCATGGACAAGTCGGCTCTGAATTGGACACGTTTAGGGGCTAAGCAGCCTTCAGAGAGCGACTGTGTATGTCCTGGGGATGAGAGAGCGACAGCTCTTGGTTCTTTAGACTTATTTTTGTGAAGCTGTGTATAGAAAGCAGTCAAGGATGCTTACAGCAATAGTGGTACTTCCAAATTATTACTGCTCCTATAAGTTTAAAAATTATGTAACAATACAGAACTGTACGGTACTCAGGTATTTTCATTGCAAACTAACATCTTCAGTTTTTTCTTGTCTAATTTATACATACTAGGTGTATAAGATTGATTCTGGGTGGCTGTGATGTAACATGGTTCACCTAGACCAATAGCATAAGAATTTACTGGGTTTGATCAGAATGGGTGACATGGGTGCACAAGGCTCTGTTAATTTTCTGTAATTGTTCTCCGTGGACACAGTTATGGTGTGATAGAGACAACACTAGTCAGATGTGGTAGGAGTGACCTCCACTTATGAAGCATTGGTACGCAAATTCTCTGGGCCTCATTTCTCTCATTTGTAAAATGAGACTAATGTCTACCTCTGAAGGTTACTGCAAGGATGAACATAAAGTGAAATAAAATATGTGAAGTACTTTGTAAATTATAAAAGCACTATATAAATGTACTTAATTAATAGATACATGGTACAGTCATGGCTTTCTAGGTTTTTCTCCTAAAATTCTAGGTTTTGCAAAAGTGATTTTGTCCAGTGTTGTGGCTGACATGCGTGTTATGTGCCCTGGTGGGTTTCCCATTTACTGAGGTAACTCGCATGGGGGTCTGATTTCTAAGAGGACATTTGGGAAGCCCTGAGAGCCTCTTCTGTACTCTCTGGGACCACGAATTTCATAAGGGCTATTTATTTATGGTGAATATTCATAAATAGTTGGCCAGTGTTGGTAGAAACAATAGTGGTCAGTTGCTTTGGTTGAAGATTACATACTGCTTTTCAGGCATTTTATAGTGACTTCTCTTAAAATAAATGTTGCATGATCATGTCCATTTAACAAACTAATAGGCAGTAATAGGACTCAGGGATCATGGGGCCTCAATGCCAATAGCATTTTGGATTTTATTGTTTTGGGTCTCCAATGGAGGAATAAAGTCCATATTTTTGTTTTTCTGTGTAATTATTTAATGCCACTAACATTGTTTTGAGCATATATTAATACTATTTAGCAGGCAGTGTGTTTGTCCTTTGGTAGAGGGTTGGTGATTAAAAAAAGATGAATAAGACATGGAAGCTACTCTTACAGGTACCACACCAATGCATGTAAAAGTACATGAATGTGTATTAATGTATATGTTTAAAGAGTGTTATTTCTCCTTGAGTTTATCTCTTATGAAACAACAACAATAAATCCAAAAGCTTTCTCAAGTAGTTTTGAAGTTACACTTGTGAAGGAATTAGTTTTTTTTGAACTTGCTTTTTGTCTACTATAGTAATTTGTTTTTAAAATTGGATCATGTTTTAAAAAAATCATCTATTTTCTTGGTTTACTTGCATGAGGCCATTGATAGGAAGTACCAAATGATGCTGGCCAGTCAGTGACATATGTAAGACACTGTTATTGTCACAAAAGCTCTCACATGACTTTGGAATTTTATTTCCTAATGAGTTCTCATCTATATTTTAATAACTTTTTGGTGTCCGGAACAGAAAGAGCACAGGAAATTTTTTTGGTTCCACTTGAGATGAGGGAGAAACACCACCTAATCTATTCCATTTCACTATATTAAAATTGTGTGCAAAAAGATGATAGAAATTATTCTAGAAATTCTGAATCTTTGCTGTTTGTCATAAATATTTCAGGGCATAAGCCTTCCATTCATAGATTCGTTAGCTTTTATGATTGGGAGGGAAGGAGGAGGCAGCATTGGAGTTCTTAGTCCTGGGTGTGCTGTAGAATTCATCCTGTGTTTAAGTCACTTTAGAATAGAAATTTTTTTTTCTCACTGTATATTTTAAAATTTGCCTCCACAGTTACTGTGTAGAGTTATAAATAGAAAGTGCAGAGAAGAGATGTCTTTTGGCTTTCAAATTTGTGTGCTGCTCTAACGTTATCCATATATAGCAATCTGGTGTTTTATTACTCAGGATGTGGGCTAGGTTAGGCAGCTGTAACAAACCACCAGTCACAGAGAACTTCCTAGGAGAAGCCCCAGGACTGTTCCTGAACGCCATCTTTTCTCCTCTCTCTGTGGAATTGGGGGATAGTGGCTATTCTTTCCTCGAATGCTCTTCTTTCTTGGTTTCCATGACCCTCATGAAGATTCTTCTTGCTTCTCAGCCTGCTATACCTCTGTCTCCGGTGGTATAATTTCCGACTGGCTCAATCTTCTATACTTTTTTCTCCATATACTTTGTTACTCAGAGAGCAAGAACTCCTCCTGCAGCTTAGCTTCTGTTCACCTCTATGGAGATGACTCTTAAATCTGTGGTGTCCACTGTGAAATCTTTCTTAAACATTATACCTTATTTTCGACTGCTGCTGCCTTTGATCTAATAGTTCTAGTAATAGAGCTTTAGGTGCCATGGAATGATAACACTTGAGAATTGGAAGAATCTTCCAAGTCAGCTTGTCCAGCTTTATTTCCAACTTGACAATCTATTTCTACAGTGTTGCTGAATATTTTCCTTGAATGTTTGCTCTGACAGGTAGTTCAGGCATCTAATTTAAGACATGCCTCATCCTCTGTTTTGAAAGCAAATTCAATTACGTATTGCCTAGAATTTCAAATCCTAATAAAGCTTACTTTCTGTTCTGACTTTTGGCATAAGACAGAATATTTATTCTGCCATCTGCATTAAAGGTCGTCAAATGTTTGAGGACCTTTCTCCTATTGGTGTGTGCTCTCTCTCTCTTGCTCATGTTCTATCTACTTCCCAATCTCTTTTTCATTAGATACCTGAATGTTTTCTCTAATATATGACATGGTTCATAGTTTTCAGACTCTCAGTATCATATTTACAAATATGAGCTCCACAAGGAAAGAGCTGCTGTCTTTCTCATTTTTGACCCTGCAACATGTGGCATGGTTTTTGTCACATTGTTCCAGAACCTGAGTATCTACGGAACAGATGTTTGAATGAACACGTCTCAGTCACAAAACTTCTGATGCTCTTGGCTTTTCCAGTGGTCTTTGTGTTGCTTACGACTGAACCCAAAACTTACGATATAGTCTGACTTGCCTGGAATAAAGTAGTACCAGATTTTGCTGATCTGGAATTCTGTTTCCACTGAGATTATATTAGTAGCTTTTGAGAGTCAATGAGCACTTGTGGCTCATTGAGCTTGTAGTGAAGGTTAAAAAACCATGAAAGGGTCTTGAGTCAGGTGTTACATTTCTATATTTGTAAAGTTGATGTAGAGCCATTGAATTAGTTAGGATTCTCTAGAAAGACAGAACCAATAGAAGACCTATCCATATACATGGTAAAGATTTGCCTCATGTGATTATTATGCTATACCCAGGAGAGCCAATGGTGTAGTTCTGGTCCCAATGCCAGCACACTTGAGACCCAGCAAGAGCTGATGTTTTAGCGTCTGAAGGGAGGAACAAACTGATATTCCAGCTCAAAGGGAAGAGGAGTTCTCTTTTACTCAGTTTCTTTGTCCTATTCAGGCCTTTAACTGATTGGATGAGTCCTACCTACGTTAGGGAGGGCAATTTGCTTTACTCAGCCTACCAATTCAAATGTTAATCTCATCCAGAAAGACCCTCGCAGACACACCAGAATAATGTTTGACCAAGTATCTGGGCAACCTGTGGCCCAGTCAAGTTGACACGCAAACTTCACAATCACAGTCATAGTTTAGTTTATCAAGATATTTTTTGAGTTTGTCTATTTCTCCTTTTAGTTTTGTCAGTTTTTTTCTTTATATATTTTGAGACTAAGGCCAGGAGTGCTGGCGCATGCCTGTAATCCTAGCATGCTGGGAGGCTGAGGCAGGCTGATCGTTTGAGCTCAGGGGTTCGAGACCAGCCTGAGCAAGACCGAGACCCCATCTCTACTAAAAAAATAGAAAGAAATTAGCTGGACATCTAAAAATATATAGAAAAAAATTAGCCGGGCATGGTGGTGCATGCCTGTAGTCCCAGCTACTCGGGAGGCTGAGGCAGGAGGATTGCTTGAGCCCAGGAGTGTGAGGTTGCTGTGAGCTAGGCTGATGCCACGGCACTCTAGCCTGGGCAACAGAGTGAGACCCTGTCTCAAAAAAATTTTTTTCCTTGAGATTATTTTATTGGATGCATACAAATTTAGACTTGTTGTACATTTCTGGAAGATTTTTTTGATTAGGAATTGATGAATACTAAATCTTCCATATATAATTTCACATGTCTGATGATTGGAAGAATTCTGCACAGGCTAACTTCTGGCTCTGTATTTCAAACCTCCTGTCTTCTCCACAATCCACACACTTCTGGTGCCAGATGCTGGAATGTGCTCATGTTGCCGTATGACCTTGGGCCCTGCACCTTTGCATTGTAATACAACACTGGGTGGGTCTGTATGGTAGTAGGTTTCTGAGAACCAGTCCTACTCTGGGGTGACCACCAACAAATTAACTGTGTAGAGAGAAGTAACTGTGAACCACATAAACATGCTCCATTAAACATGAATCCATGTATTTCCAATCTGACTGTTTCTTATCTGGATCCCAGTGCCATCTGATGTGAGGCAAAGTGTGATGGAGGGAAAGTTAGAGAGGAGGAGACAGTGGTCTTAGCCCCCTGTGGCTGAAATATTTTACTTTTACAAATTAAAAAAATGACTATGCAGACATATTTCTAGTGCTACTCCTTGCGATGGAATATGGAGGCGAGGTGAGCTGAACTGCATTAGCTTCATGGTAAGTCAGCATCTGGTGGTGATGTGAGGCCAGGAGGTAATGGGGTGGATATAGAAAGATCATGCAGGGCCCTGAAAGCCTTGGTGACAACTGGCTTCTCTCTCCGTTGAGATGAAAAGCTAGTGGATGGTTTTGAACAGAAGAGAGAGATAATACTTGTGAGCAGAATACTGCCCATCCCCCAAAGATGTCCACGTTCTAGTCCTCAGAGCCTGTGAATACGTCATCTTACATGCCAAAAGGAACCTTGCACGTGTGCTTGAGTGAAAGTTTTTACGATGGCAAGAATATCCTGGGTTATGCAGGTGGGCCTAGTGTAATCGTAAGGATCCTTATAAGAGGGAGGCAGGAGGGTCAGAGTCAGAGAAGGAGATGTGACGACGAGCATAGAGGTCAGAGTGGTGTGGGCCATGAGCCAAGGAATGTGGGCAGCTTCCAGACGCTGGAAAAGGCAAGAAACAGATTCACCCCTAGACCCTCTAGAAGGAACTCAGCCCTGCTGACACCTTAATTTTAGCCCTGTAAGACCCATTTTCAGACTTCTAACTTTCAGAACTGTAATATATTTATATTGTTTTAAGCCACTAAAATTCGTGGTAATTTGTTAGAGAAATGGATAGAATTCTGAAAGGAGCATTCTGGCCGCTCTGTTGAGAAGAGACTATGGGGGGCCTGGGGCGGGAGCAGTGAGACCAGAGGGGAGGCTTTGCAGTGGCCTGGGGGAGAGGTGATGGTGGCTTGGACCAGGGTGAGGGCTGAGGAGTGGCAGATTCCGAATATACACGACCTCAAATAGGTAAATAAAATGAAGCTCCTATCTTTTCTTTTGGTCTTTTCACACTTAGACTGGTACCTACTAGAAGGAACAGCTGAGATGGGACTGTGGAGGATGTCCTCTTTCAATGTCCATGGTTTCCCCATCCCAGGCAGCAGACTGCCTCTACCAAATTCCTTTTCATTAAGTGACTGCAGCTTAGCTTGGCGAAGGTGCTTGGCAGAACAACCTGCCAAACTCCATAGCTTGTATACAGCTATGTAAGTTCCCTTCAGAGCTGCCTGGGACATGATTTTTGACCACCCATCTGGGACTTGCCTTTCCTTTTCTCTGCTTTCTGTGGCTCTCTGGGTCTCTCCTCTGCTTCCTTGCTGAGAAGGTATTTGTGGGCATGTCTACCCTTGGAAGATGAACACTGTCTTGTCTTTGTTTTTCCTTCACTGCCTAGAATGGAGCCTGGCTCAAAGAAGCTCAATAAATATTTCTGGAATAAATCACTTTCTCTTTGCTCCAGCAGATTTTATTTGCCACATGGATTCACGGAGCTGAGATACAGAAACCAATATATGCTAAAGAAACTCAATTTATAGCCTCGTGCATCTTAAAATGACAAATAAGATCTGAAACACAGCTTCCTGTGTGATCCCTGAGGTACCAAACCGAGAAGTGAACTCCTCAGATTTCCTTCTCACATGTCTTTCTTTTATGCCTGGGCTCTTTCCTCTTATTTTGTGACAGGTGGCTTGCTTTCCCTTGGGTCGCCATAATGTGTCTCACGGTGGAAAACTAAATGCCTTCCAGCTTCTAGGCTATTATGATCCTTGGGGAAGATACTCATTTTTTTTCTTTTTTTTGAGTGGGGATGCTGTCGAGAGAAGAAAATGGCTATTTTCCATCTTTAAGGGAAAGCATTCTGATCTTGGCCCAGTCCATAAAAATGCAATTTATTTTTTTGCTACAGATACTCAATTGTAAAAGAATGTAGATACAAAAGACACAATTCTAACTGGCACATATAAGAAAAGTTTCAAAGGAAGCAGTCGGTTTTGAGCAGGAGTTTGGGAGAGTGCTCTGAGCAAAGACTGCCCGAAGTCTCCAAGGAGAAGGCAGGCAAGTCCTACAGGATGGCTCCACAGTGAAGCAGAGACCCACCCTGGAAGAGACGAAGTCACTGGGCCACAGGGTTGATTGGGATGGGGTGTGTGATTTGAAGTACATCCCAGACTGCTACATTTGGTGAGAGAGGCTTTGTCCCCCTCTCCTTGACTTTTGGACCCAGGCACACAACAGTTGCAGTTCCCAGTCATCTCTGTGCAGTACCATCACCATTTCCCTATGCCAGGAATCTCTTCCCAGCTTCTTCTACAAGGGGGGCTGTTTGGTGTTTGAATTGACTGTACTTCCTAATCTTGCTAGGCCTTTGTTTCCACATCTGTAAAGTGGGGCTAATAACAGCATGTACCTAATGGGACTGTTCTGAGGATTAGGGAAGTAATGCATGTGCAATACTTCATGTAATATCTAGCTTTTAACAGGTGCTCAGTGTTAGCTGTTATTATGATCATTATTCTTATAGTAAGTCTCAAATTCCAGTTGTGAATCTACACTTACAGAAAGCTGCATGCCAAGGGCTTACACAGAGATTTTTATTAATTTTTACTTGTGCTTTGTATAATCCCGTTCACATATGCTAGAAGAGGAATGAATTGGTAAAGATTTTACATTTCTTGGTGAAGCTATAGTGAGCCATGGGAGGAATAAAGCTCCCAATAAATCAAATTTTCCAACTATCTGGACCTGATGAGCAAATTGGCTCAGCCAAGAGGAAAACAAACCCAAGGCCCTTTAGTATTTGTTTGAATCCCCTAACTCTCTTTCCAAGGTTTTTTTGTGAGGGCGAGCATAAAAAAAAAATTATGGGAAGATTTTAAAATTTTGCCTCTATTCTCTTTGGTTTTCTGCTAAAATGTCAATAAGTCCCAGAAGCTGCAGGTCACCATTGGGTTTCAATAGGAAACCCCAATTTGGGACACATATTTTTCAGTTGTATCAGAATGTGTTCTTGGAGTCAAATCAGGAAATCTTGGAGGCTGGGGAACTCTTTTCTTTAAAGTTCTCCCCACTCATTGTTCTTTCCTCATGTCTTTAATGAATTGCTTTGGCTTCCAACCACACGGACCAGATTGTGAAGAATGAAAGAAAATTAAGAAAGGAAAAAGCTTAAGTTATTGATTTAGCTTGAGGGAATTTTTCTGAGATTTCTGACCCAACCCAAAAAAACCAGCAACAACCCCAAACCCCAAATGACACTCCATGTTTGGAGAAATTCTTCAGCTTTTGGATCAGTACCAACCTTGCTCAGGAAATATCAGTCTATACCATCGGGGTTTTATATAGGGACCCCAAATTCTCCATGGTACTTCATCATTTCATGATTTCAGGGCTCTAAAGCCAAGTGCCTGAAGGCTGTTTTCTAGAAACCACACTTGGTGAAGGATAAAATGCCCTGGAGTTAATTGTGTTCATTAATTTGGGACTCATACTTGCTGTGATCACTCATGGGCCCGGTGGACTCATGGGTCCTCCTGACTCATCCCTTTATACTTGGCGTTATTAGCAGACCTCCTGCATTCACTCTCTAGTCTTAAATACTAAGTTGTTATGAGTTGTTCACAGACAAACTGATTAAAAAGAAGAGACATAAATGACCTGTTTTGTCTTGCCTATTGAAAGTAGAAAGATAGATAATGTTTAATTTATTATATTATGATGGAGAAGAGCCCAGATTAGGAGTTGGGTGTTGCCTTCAAGGACTTGGAGTAGAATCAATGGGTGTTTGCCAATTTCCACTGAAAATAATCAGAAAATTACTTCAAGATCCTTTTGGGAAATAATATAAGCAACTTTAAGACTGACTTATCTTGCCCCAAGTGATTTATTTTTTTCACCTGTTTGCTATTTTTTAGCTTTTATTAAAAAAAAGAGTTTTCTGGTATTTTTATGTTTACAAAGCACTTTCCATACATTTCCTCATTTAATGATTGTAGTACAAAGTGACATTATTTTACTGAGAAATCAAAGGCAAGGTGAGGTTATGAGTTAAAATGTTCTCCTACAGATAGTTATGAAAGGATCTAGGATCTCTTTGCCTCTACGATCCAGCCCTCTTTCTCTTATATGAGGGCTCTTTCATCAAACTCTCATTTTTATGGGCCCTAAAAATCTCTCTAATAAGGTAATAACCTCTTAATTATAGTTAAAAATTTCCAGCAGGATGGAATTATGTCCTTCCCATCTTTTAAACTTGTGTTTTAGTGATCCAATAACACTTTTGGATATTCTGGATGTATCTCTTTCCAAATGGATAGACAAGCATAAGTGGATAATAGTTTTTTTTTTTTTTAATCTTAAACCAGAAGTGACTCTAATAAACCATCAGCCATATCAGATAATTATTGTGGAGGGAGGTAGGGAGATATAGATTAATTATCCTGAAACTGGGTTATTCATTTTGGTAAATGTTCCCTAATATTTAACTGACTTATAAATGACCACTTTCTAAAATAAATGAGATCTCTTTATTTAGTTATCTTGGGAAATGTAACTGGAAGCACATGACTTGTAGATAAGCATTCGGTGAGTGCTTCATTGATATTCTATTTGGTTGAGGAAGACATCAAATTATATTGCCTTTTATGATTTTGGGGGGAGTGTGGGCTATTTCTATCATCCTATATAGAGTTGGACTTCGAAGGCTTAACTGCCTACTTTTCTATATTCTGGAGCAGATTCCAAACAAGTGTCTAAGATAACCCTGCCTCTGCTGATGGCTAGTCTCTTGGATCACTGGAATGATGAAGAATGGCATCCTTCCCATCTAAGCACATGTCTTTGTTAGGCTCCTTACCTGCCACAAAATGATGCTAACACCATTACCAACTTGATCTTCTTTTTTCTATAGGTCTTGTACTCAGCTGGCAATACAGTGTAATAGCTCTCCAGGTAATTTCCAGGAAGTTCAATCTCATGGTCACATAGTATTTAGCACAAGTGCAGTTGAGAGAAGTAATAATTAGAATGATTGCTTGAAGGGCATATAGCTTATTAATTCATTTGAATATCCTAAAATCCATTCCTGGAGTTAATTGGATCAGCAGAGAATGAGTACAGACACTGTCATTGGCCCATCTGAATTGTGCTTTGGGATGATATCTCTAGGGTTGTTACAAAACACAGCTCTAAAAAACTCATTTTATGTTCTTTATATTAAACAATGACATCTACATGACTATTTGTTAGAGAAATGAATGTCTGAGCCAAGAACTAGTAATAATTGTACTTTTTCTGAGATATTAGTTTATTATTAATTACCTAACATATTTTGTGAGGTAAATGGCAATAGACAGGCTTTCCTTTTTCCTGTAGAATTTGTGGGCCACCTGAAGCGGGTGTGTGGGATATTATGCCATGCATTTTTGTTATCCATCTTGACTCCAGTTGATCATCATCCTTGCACCTATATTTTCTTCCACTCTACTTTTAAAATTTGAACTATTATTTTTTGTATTGTACATTCCAGAGTAGTTGTTTTGGAGATGGTTGTATATGTAAACACTTTTGCATGTCTGAAAATGTTTGTATGTCTCCATCACACTTGATTGGTTATTTGGCTGGGTATAGAATTCTACATTCAAAAACATTTCTCCTTAAAACCGAAAAGCTTCACTCCAATGTCTTCTAACATCCTTTTTTGCTGATGAGAAATTTTATGTTGATCTGATTCCTTGTGTTTTGGGATAACCATTTTTTTTCCTTCTGGAAGTTTTTAGAATTTTCTGCTTGTTCTTGGGGCTCAAAATTTTATGAAGATCTGTGGGTCTATTTTCATTCATTCTGATTGGCACTTGGTGGCCCTTTTACAATGAAGAGTTATGTCTTACTCTGGTGCAGGGAAATTTCCTTCCATTCATTTGATTATTTTCTCCTGTCGATTGTTTATGTTCCCTTCTCCTAAGTTTTCTTTTCACATTTTCTTCCTCTTTGTCATTTGATATATATTTTAAGAAATTTCTTCAATCTTATGTTCCGTCCTCTCCATCCTACTCTACAGTATGTCCATTAAATATTTTTAATTTCCAGGAACTCTTTCTTCTTCTCTGTTTTCTTTGCTCATATCAGCTTGTTTGTGTTTCATGGATGCCATGTTTTCTTAAATATCCTTGAGGTACTAATTAGAATTAAAAAGAAAAAGCAACCCTTTTTCCCTACCTGTCTTCAGGATTATCTCTTCCCCTTGGATCTCTCTTTTTTGTGTTGTTGGTTTTCCTTGGGATATCTTTATCTATGAAGGACTAGATAGATTAGTGCAGTTGTGAAGGTCTTTTTCCTTGCAATGCCTCTCTTTCAAACTGAAGGGCTAGCAAGTAATCTGCCCACAGAGAGGCTTTTCTGTGGGTTAGTCCTGTCGTCTGGCGAATCCCACAACCGCTTCAGGAAGGCAGGCTTTACTAGGGGTAGAATTTGCTACAGTTGCTGCGGAGGGTCAGAGCTGCTTCTCTCTTAGACCCAAACACACACCTTTCGTTTCCTCCTCTGACATGTTGGCTACTCTCTTTAATGGGCAAAGGAGGGAGTGTGGGAGGGTCCAACTGGCTCAATTATTCTTTGATTACTCTGATGATACTCTGTAAGTAAGGTAATCATATAATTAATCATCCAAACTGAGACACTTTTGAGAGTGAAAAGGGACCCCAGTAACTATTTACTAAGATAATAGACATAAACATAGTCTGTCACCCTATCTGTAAACATAGTCTCAGTCTTATGTTTACTGACTCTAACTTTGGAGCTGCTCTGGGACTCCACTGGGAAGCTCTCTCTTCTAATTCTTTTGGCTGGAGTTATTCATATCTTTTTTCCCCAGTCATAATGATCTCATCTGCTTTCTATTTTATTTTCTAGGCTTTCTTAAAAATTTACAAACCTCTGCTAGCCACTATTGTTTTCCAGCACTATTATGTTTTTATTCTTTAAAAAAAACATATTTTCTGTAATTACAGTTAGACATGAGAAGGAAGGGAGGTAAAAGGCACACTTAGTTTGCCATCTTAAATGGGTAGCCCTTTAAACTCTTTCATTCCCCTTTAAACATGCTGGTTTACTGTAGTTTAGACATCCTTAAGTATCACTTTACTCTTTTTTGGAATTGGACAAACTCAGTGATAATTGTGCAGGAGTGAGCTTGTACTGGTAGATCATAAGCCCCTTGGTGACTGACTACCTTCCTTTCATTCTCACATCTGGAAGTGTCCCACGATGCCTATGAAATATCGGGCATTAGGTCATGGAACCTCTGAGCCATTCTCAGTGGGAGTTGTTATGGGGGATTTGTTTTCAGCTTCCTCTTTTTGCAGGATGTGACTTATTGCCAAGAGGGGTTTGTATCCCATCATGCGCTATGGTAGCACAAGGAAAAATGTTAATCCCCACAAAGATAATTCAGCCTAGCATAGTCAGGTTAAAGGTATAAAACTGTAGAGATTTAGAACCAAAGGCAAAATTTTGCAGAGCTTAATTGAAGGGAGGTAAAATCTGCTAGAATTAATTCATGAAGACTCAGTTCAGAAAGGTGATAATTATTGGAAGTACAGAAGCAAAGACTGTGGCTTAATAACAAGGATTTAGAAGCAAAAGTAGGATTTCCTAGCTCTAATTAGGTCTTGTGGTGCAAAAGCAATTTGGACACCCTGAGAAAGATTCAAATTGATCTACCATAGAAATTACTTGGCTGCTTCGGGAAAGGGCTAGTCCCAATCCTTGTAGAGTGTGGTTCCACGCAGACGCTGGGCATGATGGTTCCTAGGTGGCGCATCGAGTCAAGATTCTGGTGTTTGGAGTGGGTAAAATTAGGTACAGAGCTATAGAATTCTACTCTTGGACGTGCTTCATACAAGTGTAAAATTTAAAAAGGATCACCATCTGAATGCATGTGATCTATGCTAAAGACAATTAATATACAAATTAGCATAACTGATTTTGATTCACTGCTAAAGTTAATCTATAAATTAGATGCAGCAGGTTAACCTTTTGCCATGCAGAAATATCCACCCCCCGCCCCCCAATAATATTCACTATTTTCTTGCCAGTAGTTTTACTACTCCTGGGTTAAGGCAGGGCTATATAAATAAATTATTTAGCTTTTTAAGCTTTTAGGTTCTCTTACCCTCCTAAGTACCATTTTGGGCTTTGGTATTTCTGCTCTTTGTTCAGAAATCAGCAAGAAAGAGAGGATGGTGCTTTTATAGCCAGAATTCGAATGTTTCTTTCAGGTGGGTGGTTGGTTGAGAGATTGCTTCCTGGTGGGTTCTGGATTTCGGAGTTATACACATTAGGAGCAAGCCCACTCAGGTGGCATCAGCTGTTGACATCAGTCCTGTATTGTTCTTATCAGCAATTAGCTGAGCCAGACTGGAAAACAGGAGCAATCACAGGGAACTGGCTTTATTTGATAGGCAAAAAGGCAACCACATAGGTGGATACCAAATAGACAAAACACTCTCAAATAGTAGAAACCCAACTGTAACCAAAGGCAGGGTGTCGTTTGTCAGGAGCACTCCTCAGAGGTGACCTTCAGACTTGGGATTTGATGGGGGCTATGTAGATATTTTGATTCCTCCTGGACTTTTGGGAAAAATTAGTTCTTACAATTCATGGTGCCTGGCATAAGTAGGGGCAGGTGCTAAAATATATTCCTTCTTTTCTTCTCTCCCTCGTCATCTCCCTCGTCTTCCTCATCTCCTTTCTGCTTCCGGCTTTTCTTCTCTTCACTTTCCTCTTGTTCTTCCCTTCACCATCCCTAACATGTGCCTCCAAGTTACTTTCCACCATCCAGTCTCCTTTCTCTCTGTGGTTGTAGGTGCCTTCTGGAGGCTCAGACTCTTACCCCAGTCCCTACACCTTTACCACCTGTCACTTACCCAGTTGGAGAACTGTGGGATTAAGGGATCCTAGGTGAGGTGGTCATATCACTTTTCTTGATGTCCAGCATAGATATCTGGTGGTCACTTTGCTGACTTTCTTCCCTTAGATTTTATTATTCCATCATAAACCCTTGGTCAACTCTGGTAGGAACTTTCCAGGAAACATGGAGCAAGTGCTTGTTACCCTTACTACCAACATGCTCTGCTGGTATTTCTGGGGCACAGTCTTTTCTTGCTCTCTGCAAATCTTTATTTCGGCACTATCATAATCTTTGGGTTTTTTGTTCTTTTATATTGCTATTTGCACTGGTGTTTGAATTTTCTTTCAGAAGAGATTTTATTCTTTGGTCACTTCCAGCTAAAAGCAGATCTCAGTCTCCTGATCATGTGGCATTCCTCTCGATATACCTGGGTTGCTTACAAATATCACCTTTGGCTCTATGATCATAAGATCAGTGACTTCACTGGGTCATTTCCGTGTGGTTTTATTTGGCTATGTTATATTTTGTGACTTTGTACCAAAAGAAAAAAAAAATTCCTTCCCAGGATGCATGTGACTTTCAGTGGCTCTTTCTCCTTTAGGAACTACTGGAAGTTAGAAGAAAGGGCCTTTGCTGAACTGAAGGGATGCAGAAATTGGAGACACATAATGTTTTGCTTTATGGTTGGCATCAGAAAGACAATGAGAAATATTTCAGCTTTCCATTTTGGGACTTTCCAACACTTGTTCCAACATTTAGGCTGCAAAAAGCCAATACCCTTCAAATTTGAAAGGGAAGAATTCTTGCAACCTTCACAACAATTGAAGTAACCTAAGTGATGTTATTTTAATAAGTTATATGTCTCTGTGGGCCTAAAATTTAATTTTATACCTGATTTCTCTTTCTGTTTAGAAGTGGAACGGATAGTGAAAGCCAATGACCGAGAATACAATGAAAAGTTCCAGTATGCAGTGAGTAAAATACACATAGCACATACATGCTGGGGTAGGTCTTACCTTAAGGACAGTGGTATTCATGTCTTCTAGAATTTTATGACCTCTCTAAAAACTTTCTTTGTTGGCCCATTTTAATGGCAAGGGGCCATACATTTCCATAAATACAGATCTTAGTAATGTTTACACACTTATTTCTCTCCTGCACTGAGTGATTGTTATGCTTCTAGGGATGCGGAGATGATAAAATATCTTCTTTCTGAAGAATTGATGCTTAGGTCATTTAGATGCCCATTTGGGTGGTAGAACACACAGGAATAATATGAAAATTGGCCTTTTTGGTTGTACTTGGTGATGGAAGTAGTGATGGTAGCCAATGGTCAATGAATGGCATGTGGGGATTTTCTCTAAGCAACTCAGGCTGAATGTGGAAAAGTATATGTAAGAGAAAGTTCCCAGGTCCTGAATGATTCTGTTCAGGTGAGAATGATTAGTTTAAGTATGTGGGTTTTAAGCTTGTACTGAACTTTTTTTTTATGAGACTTTTCTTCATTTATATAATAAATATTTATTATGTGTCTACTAAGTGACTAGCACTGTTTTAGGAACTTGGGATACATTGGTGAATAACTTTGTGAATTATATTATGGGCCCTCATAAAGATTTTATCTTTTATGACTCAACCTAAGTTACTGCATGGAATCTTTCTAAGTGCTAAAATAAATAACTTGTAGAATTGCTTCTATAGGTGACATGGGGCCTATAAGACCTGTTAAACGATTATGTGTATCAGCACATTTAATGAAAGAAAATCTCAATTCAAAGAGGGGTTTGATGGCCATTGAAGCATAGAAATATGAGAGTCACAGGGGCAAATTTGGCAATGTCCATTAAGCACTGGCCAGAGGAGAGAGAGTTTTGGTCAATGAGTTTTTAGTATTTTGTTTCTATTGGCAGGTCTTTCCCATATATGGAGATGGATGCATTGGACTGTTGTTGCTTGATACTATTAATATTCAGCAGAGGTAGCTAACAACTCCTTTTTTCTCGTGCTGTGCTAGTCATGCAAACTTGGGTTATAATTTTATTTTCAATGTAGGTTTCCCTACAGGGATTCAGTATGCTATCTCCGTGGCAGATTTCTCATTGTAAAACAATGTATTGGCACTCTGATTATAGTCATCAGTCTCGTAAGCTTGGTTAAAGTAAGTCTGCTCTTGAGAGAAGGAATCCCTCTCAGGAGGCTGATAAACATGCTTCTTAGCCTGGGAGCAGGAGGGACTATAATTTCTCAAGGTGATAAATGCCACTCTGTGTGGCCTCCTGACATATGGCCCCTGTGCTCAACACCAGACTTGGCCTAACCTTTCCATCCATTCTACAGGCAGTCCTTTAACTGTAGAGGATGACCCTTGAAAGCCTTGACCATTAAATCCCAAATCAGAGGACTAGATACATGTATGCTTCAAGACCTTAGGGAAAAAAATCCCAGTAATAACTAATCTGCTATGGGGTAATTATGCATAAGCACTTGGCTACGTTTACTCTTTTCCAGTGTATAACAAGTATTTTCATTCTGGGAGTAGTAGCCCTATAAGGAAAGCCTTATTTTTTGTGTGTTTTGTAAGATGATACAGTCTTTTCTATTTACAGTTATTTTTACTTAATTTATAAGATATTTTAAACTTACAGAGAAGTATGGAAAATATTATGACACTGTGTACCCACCACCCAGATTGAATAGATGTTGACGATTTGCCATGATTGCTTCTGATCTTTCTTTCTTTTAAAAGTAAAAGCATGCTAATGATACAGAGATGGTGTTCTCTTGAACTTTCACCATATTGAACAAAAACACACACATATGTGGCTGTAGCTGTTTTCTGCTGGTTTCTTGAATAAGGACAAGGCAATAGAATAACAGTGTCCTTTGGCCACAGCAGATTGAACAAGGCAAAGCTCTCTCTGAATTAAAACATACCAAGAAATAAAATAAAATCCATTATGGACTGGCAAAACCAAGAATGATAACAAAAGTTGACAAAGGAAAGCTACAGAGCAGAGGAGGGCACAGTTATCCCAGATGTCATGAGCACTATTGTGGCTCAGAGGCAATGAGCACCCGTTAGGCTCCTAGAAGGATCCCCGGGGCCCTCACCAGACCTGGCTGTGTTGCTTTGATTTGGGAACTCCCAAAAGGATGACTGGCTGTGCAGTGAGCTGTGGGGCCTCTCTCAGCCTCCGTCTATTCAGCTACAAATTGGGGATAATTGAAGTACCTATTCTATAGAGTTGTAAAGAGTAAAGTAGAATAACATGCAATGTACCCATTAACTACTGGGCTACTACTTCCAGAATGAAAATACTTGTTATACACTGGAAAACAGTAAACGTAGCCAAGTGCTTATGCATAATTACCCCATAGCAGATTAGTTATTACTGGGATTTTTTTTCCCTAAGGTCTTGAAGCATACATGTATCTAGTCCTCTGATTTGGGATTTAATGGTCAAGGCTTTCAAGGGTCATCCTCTACAGTTAAAGGACTGCCTGCAGAACTGGGATTTGAACCTATGACTATCTAATTTTAAGTTTTTTTTTTTTTTAAACCACTTCCTAAATGGAATATCCTTTTAAGAAAGGCAGCAGCCTGGGACCTTTTGCTCAGTCTTTTCCAGCTTTAAAGACTATCACCCTAAATGGAAATGGATTTGGAGGGACCCCAAGAGATCCCAGGGAGAATGCTCATAGTAACTGAAGACGTAATGTTTCCACCAACAGCCTGGAAAGGAAATGGAAATAAATTGAAATTTATAAAAAAGATGAAAGGACAAATGGTGAAGTACCATCTAATGTAGTGGAATGAGTATTTTGGAATAAGATGAATAGTAGTTTGAATCCTTCCTTTCTCTCTTATTGCTACCTTATGATCTCAGTCTATTTATTCTCTGAGCATAAGTAATTTCACCTATGAAATGGGGGCAGGGAATTTTCCTCATAGGGTTATTTAGTAAAGTCTTAAATTTAATAATTTATATAAAATATTTGATAATGATAAAACTGGCTAAATTTATTAGATGCTTATTATGTACCAGGCCTTGGGTTAAACTTTTTCTGTAGATTTCTCTCTTAAATCTGACATAGCTATGGGCAAGTACTTACAATAAATTTTAGATCCCCTATGAAGCACTGGATGAAGTAAGGTATCAGTAATAGTAATGTTAAAAAGATACTGAGAAATTAGCTAAACTTGTTTTTGCTGCAGATATTATGCCAAGAAATGAACAAATTTGTGATACTGAAGGTATGGAAGTTGCTGATAAATTATGCAGATAATGCAATAGCTGGGAAAGCGATGCACCTAAAACAAGACAACTAACAATGAAATGATTGTGTGAGGAGAGGCTCCCTTCCCAGATAAGCCATGTCGTGATGATAATAATTCAATGAGAAAATTATTGATTACCTACTCTGCGCAAAGCATTTGATGAATTCAGGAAATTTTCCTGCAACTTCAGCTTAGCTATTGACAGACACATGGTTAATGGTGATAACAATAATAAAGATAGTGATAATAATGGTAGCTTACCACATGTAGTGCTTACCCTATAAAAGGCATAATTCTAAGCACTTTACTATATTAAACTTATTTAATCTTACAACAACTCCATGAAGTACTTTTATTATATCACTTTTATATATGAACACATTGAGATTCCACTTAAGTGACTTGGTCAAGGTCACACGGCTAGATAATAATGGCTCCCATTCACATAGCTGTGAATCCAGCTGTGTACCAGGAGCTTGGCACATATTTCAATTTTCCACAAAACCCACCGAGATGAAGGAGATGGGGCTCCATTTAGTAACTTGTCTAAGTCACACAACTAAAAGGCGGCAAAGCTTTGGAATTCTGATTCAGATTGGCCATATTCAAAAGCCTTTTTTTCCACGATAGCATATTGTCCTTTTGACCAATCTTGGTAAACAAACAAACAAAGGACAACAACAACAACAGCAACAACAAAAAACAAAATCAAAAAACAAACCAACCAACCAAACAAACCAAAAAAACAAACCTCAATCTCATCCCCTTCCCTCACGTACCCACTGGTAGAGTTTTTATACTCTAAGGACAAAAGTAGATAAAGGAGATATAAAATTTTAACCATGTGGGGCTAAGAATAACCTTAAATCTTACTCTTAGCTTTTGTAGATGAGAATTGGAGAGAAAAAGATACACAAAACTCAGATAAATGATATGATTTCTATAAACATTCAGCCTGCCAAGCAAACTTTTCTCTTTGATGGCTGAAGGAAGATGTTTCAGTACCTAGAGAACGTTCATTTGTCAGTAAGCCCTAAAGCTGCAAAGGACATCGTAGGACATAGCACAGGCTTAAAAATGATCCAAAGCACTTTTGAGAGATAAAGGGCTTAGAATATAAACAAAAGACACGGTTAATGGTTCTAAGTAAGATTAATTGGTAAATTAAACATGCTGTTGTGGGAACTGGAAAGTGGGAAACGTAAAATTACAGGAGGGATTTGGACTGCCAAGATGCGGAAAACAAAATGGGATTGGAGAGTGAAGAGAGAGTGGGCCAAGTGCTAGAATTATTATTCCCATTAGAAGGGAGTTTAAAATTTTCTTGGTTAATAATAGGAATGAATAATAGGAGTAATGAAAATAGTTGTATTATGTTAATGTTCAAAATGTTAGAAAAATTGTGAGAGTGAGCCAGACAGCCAGACTCATCATCCCTAGTAAAAGGAGTTCAAAGTCAATGGTAGAAGTAGTGACAATAGTTGTAGTTGTATTAAAACTTGTGGATGTCAATTGTCCTAAAAAGTGTGAGCTTAATTGTGGGTATTTTCTGACTTCATTTAAAAATAAATAGTGATGGAAAACATTGGTTCCCAGTGGTTCCTGTTCTCTCTTTCTTTCATATAGGCCTAGGCACGGTCTCCATTCAATTCTCTTGAACTGAAACAGAATTTGAAAAGGGAGATGAACTCATATGACTGATAAGAAACTTATCCTGCCTCAAACTCAGAAATTTTAGGAAAGCTGAATATTCAATAAATTCTACCTGAAGGTATTGCATGTGCAAAGGTAGATGGGAAGTTTCTAAAGAATTTTTTTTTTTTCCTGAGCTGAATTATTGCTCCTTTTCAGGAAGTGCACAGGCTTATGTAAGTTGGTGGAGGTTTAATCAGATAGTTTTACATGTTTATAAAGAAGGGCTTCCATCCAAAAATTATGATTCTAACCCTATAATTGATTCCTAGAATCTTAAAATGCCTTGTTGTATCATGGTTATTGGATGCAATCCATCATTGCTCTCATGATACTTGTGATTGGCAGAACAACGCCCATTTGGGTTTTCCGAAGTGTTTCTTCAGTGCAACAAGCCCAGTAGGCAGTGCTACAGCAATGCTGCTAAGACTTCCTTCAACATAAACCCCTTTCGTTTCCCTCACACCCACTTAAACGGGGCTTCGTATGCTTCCACAGTCACTTCATTTTTCCTGTAACTCAGAATCTAAGTGGTTAAGAGTGGACTAGAAAAGTATGGTCCACCCTCATTCTGAGTGTGTGAGCTTAGACGGTCACTGGACCTCTTTAGGACTACGTTGTAATGATGTGTCTGTGTTTCTCTGAGAAAAGGCTGGCCTCACAGTAAAATTCCATGTTCCTGTGTTTGTGTGCAAATAGATGAGGCATTGTCCCCTTTTTACAGAAATAAAAACGATTTTCAAAATTCAGTATTCACAAGGTACCTGCTCTATACCCAATGACATGTATGTTTGTTGCCTTATTTACTTTCCAAAAAGGATTTGAGGCAAGGCACAAAAAGCATATAAAGCTCAAAGGGTGAAAATACATGAGGAAAATTGTATGGACAAGGTATTTTTAGGGGGGTCCAAAGTGCATGCTGGAAGGACCTGTCTGCTTAGACTAGCAGTGCGTTGAGTGTGATTTGGGTTATTAAGAAAGGGCGTCAAATTCTGCTTTCCACCTTCAAGGAGCATATATAGTTTACTCAGGAAGAGAAGCCCACTAGAATGAACCTAATAATAGGTAATAATGAAAAGTGATGAAAAATTCTAATTGTGTGATGTGGCCTGTAAATGTTAGGGAAAAGAGAGCACCATGTGAGTGAAAACGTTTGAGGAAGCTTTGCCTAGCAAATGATTCCAGCTTTGTTTGCTTATTTGTACCACCAGTGTTAGCAAGCAGAGGCATGAACAAAAGCCTATAATTGGACCCAATTTGAGATGACGGTGCATCATGGGAAATTGTAGCTCAGGTAGGTGAGACCAGACTGTTTATGAGAATTTAAATAGGCGGTAACAGGCTGTCAGGAGCTGGGGAGTCACAAAGTGAAAAGGGATTTTATTTGCCTTCCAGATTAAGTAGGCCGCATACCCATAAATTTCTATTAAACCGGGGGCAATGAATGGAAATGCCCAGGTTTATATGGAACAGAACTTGGGTGCGGTGAGAGCTGTAGATTTAGGAATAGCTGTTGGCAGGAGATACTTAAAGCTGGGAGAAAAATGGAACTTATTAAGGAGTGATGGCTGAGATGGGAGGTGTGGTAGTGGGAAGTCACAGTTGGTTAGAGAGTGGGAGGGAAGGAACTTAAGAAGGAGCAGGGTGGTGAGGATTGGGAACAAAGAGAGAACAGTGAGGTGGAAGTCTTGGGGAGTAGAGCATCTCGGGAGAGAGGAAGTGGTTAATCAGATCTAATGGGTAGGTGCCCATGAGCTTATGGACTAAGGAAATGCATCTTTAGTTGGAAGGAAGTAACTGGAGGACCTCAAGAAAGCTTCTTAAATTTTTTAAAAAAGTTGAGGTTTGGAAGCCAGAGGCCATAAAAAAAAACAAACCTGTAAAAAAAGGGAAAAGTAGGCTCTATGCCTATTCGATTAAGAATTTGTAATAAAAAAGAGAGAAACAGTATAAAAGCTTTTAGGATCACTGAAATTTGGAAAAGAATTTTTGAATCAGTCTTCTCACAGATTTTGGCTTTTGAGGTACGTACATAAAATCCATGGAAAGGTAAAATCCTAAATATTTTCTTGAGGAGACTCGTGGGATGTCAACATGTCGGGACACATCCCAGTCTTGCTTTAATCCTCAGACTGACAGGAAAATTGGCTTTCTCTTTCTTTCCTTCTCGAGTAGCATAGTGACACTGCCAACATGCCACAGAGCCTCACCAGTAGGCCCGATAGGCAGAGCAATTTGTGCACCAGCTGAAGAGTACAGATGATGACAGGCAGTGTGACAAGTTGGAATTAGTCATGGAAAGTGGCAGTAACTTGCATTTGTTATGTGTTCCTGGTTGTTAGTTGTTGCTTCTTTGTATTGGGGCATCCCCATAGTAACAATGGCTTTTTAGCAAACATTGAAAATGACTTCTGTTTTGTGTGCTGTTATTATCTGTGTATATTATTCTAAATTCAATATGACAGAGATTTTTATTTTTTCTTTGTACATAATTTACTTGTAGGAGAAAAGAGATTTTTTGGACATCTCTCAAATTCGTTTTCTTTCTGGATTCAAGAGTATAAAAGCATAAATATTTTATCTTTTTGACATTTGATTTGTTTAAATAGTGTTATTCCTTGGCTGAGCATTTGTCTGATTTCTTGTTTCCTTAATTTGGCCTGACTATTTTAATTTTTTTTTAGCCTCTGCATTCCTATTCCTAAATGTTCTGAAATAGCACATTAAAGTAATTAAACAATCCCATTAAACTCTAACCCTCTGAGGTGTCTGTCTGTTATTTACCTTTTCCAGGTTTGAGATAATTTCAGCATCCTTCTAAACTAGTTCCCATTCCATCTGCTTTGTGAAGTAAATTTTAAGTAAAACCACACAGATTTGGCTTATTTATTTATTTTTAATTTTATTTTCTTCATTGCAATGGCACAAAAATTGAAAAGCATTAAAGCAATATGTAATTGGAATTAGAAGAGTAAAAATAAGCAACTTTTAACAGTAGAATTTTGAAGCTCTATCATAGCTCTATAGTGGAATAAATTTAAGGTAAGACTAAGAAGTGAAAACATGGAGTAGGAAGAAAAGTAAATTCCTTGTCAAGAGAGAAGTACAAATGCAGTTTCCTTTGTTGGCAAATAGTGTATGAAAGCAATCCATAAATCAACTATGTGTATGAAATTGGGCAAAGTCAGTAACAATTGAGAGGTTAACAGAAAAACCACTAACCCCAACGGTCTCAAAGTGGTTTCTAATCTTGTTTTGTAATTTTCTTTACTGGACCAAATAGTCTAGTTCTGTGAATCATATTGCTAAAAGATGGTAACTATCATATTTTATATTTTATAGTTAAAAGATTAATCAAATCACTCACATGAAAATGTAGTCTCAAACTCATGTCCAATATTGTGAAACCAGTGCTCAGATTACTGTTGCATTTTATATCTGACTCTCTATGTGGTTTCTTTTTTTTTTTTGACAAATAAAAAGTGTATATATTTATAGTATACAATATGATGTTTTGAAATATGTGTATATTGCAGAATGTGTACATTAATCAAGTGAATTAACATATTCATTACCTCACATACATATCATTTTTATTTTTGTGATGAGAACACTTAAAATCTACTCTTACAGCAATTATCAGGAGTACATGATTCAGGTTTGTTACAAAAGTAAGCTACTTAGGCATTAAAGTTAAACTTGAAGACACTTTGAAAATGATCCTAGGAGTGAGTTAGTTACACACATTATACGTGTGTATAAATGTTTGTGTGTTACTTGAATGTGCATGTGTGGGTAAAATTGTTGTTGTAAGGATGTATACAGCTTGGTAAGAGTGTTCTGGCTTGAATAGCTAGACACTGTTCTTTGAGGAGTTAAGCAGAGGACACCAATCAGACTTACATGTGGGGACTGGTGATTTCAATCTCTAGCTGCCGATACCCTTGACTTCACATCTCTAGCAGCCCTGGTCTGTGTTTTATGTGTGCTCTTGGGTGTCAAGCTTGTTGTGAATGAAGCCCACATCCTTACACATGTGGCCATTCAGGTGCCATCCATTAATAGATATGTTGTAGATGGTGACATTCTGCACCAGTTGTCCAAAAGTTCAGGGAAGAAGGGCTGTTTTATACCAAAGGGAAAACCTGACTTTGCTGGTACTGTAAGAAAGTTAGCTTAAGTTCATTGTGGAATCTCAATATGGAATTATCCTTTAAAGCTTTCCCATCCAAGTCTCTGTACAGAATTCTAAGCAACTACACATCGTGTCTGTGCTTATATCCCTCTAGAGGAGGAAAACTCACTACCTCCCCAAATGGTATTTTCTGTATTTGGATAGTTTTGGTCATTAGACAATTTTTCCATCAACTGAGCCAAATTGATATTCCCTTACTTTATTGTCTATTGGTTTTAGTTTTTCTTTGGACGCCAAAGCAGAGCAAACATGTCTCCTGTTCCACATGACAACCCTTCTGATATCTGTATTTAAAATATCAAACATGAATTTATTGAGTAGACTAATCTCCATGATAATCACCTGCTATTCACTTTCTTTTCAAAGGACTTTAGCTTTTCCATGGCCTCTTAAAGTGGGTTCTCCAAAGTCAAACACAATATTCTAGAAGTTATTTGACTATCTTGAAGTAGAGAAAGAGTTATGAATGCAGTCTAAGATTGCATTATCTTTTCAGTGATTAATGTCTATTAATCTAATATTAATTCCATTTTTATTGTTAGTGACAAGAACTGTGTCACATTTATTTCTGCACCTTGCTTGTCATAGGGCTTGGCACATAACAGGCACTTACTCTGTCATTAAATTATTCCTTTCATTATTGTATCATATGTGGACTTACTGAGTATATCTTGTGCATCTTCATTGATATTTAAATCAATGGGCCAATTAAATCAGAAGCTCTGGGGCTAGAATCCGGGATTCTTTTTAAAGCTCCTCTGGTGATTCTAATGTGTGGCCAGGATTAAGAATCACTGGTCTAAGTAATAAAAATATTGAACACAACATTGTGAAGGACATAGCCATGTGCTTTACCAGTAGAGACCTGCCTATAGGTTGCTGTTGGGCCATTAATAATTACGTCTTGTTTACTTAACTAGTTCCAATTTCTATAATGAACTGTTCTTGCCACCAGCCTGATTTTTCTTTATTATGTTGGATTATTGCTTTTTGTCTTCATAGCAGAGAAGCTTTTAAAAAAATCTATTATAGTGCTGGTTTAGATGACTTGTATGTGTATGGAAGCAGAAGGATGGAACGAATAACTGAACTTTGGAGATTCCTTTCCAAGTCATGTTTCTATGATTCTTGCAAACCACTTAGTCCCATGTTCAATATTTTAAAGGCTCTTGTAGACCAAATACCACAAAAATGCCATTGTACTAAGCAAGACATTTTTGAGGTTAGAAGCACAAATAGGCTGAACTTCTTTATAATGTTTTGCAGAGAAAGCATTGTTCAGACTTTTCTAGGTGAGAAAATAAACTAAAGGATCATTTGATTTTTTTCTTCTCTCCCTTGCACTCTGATGTGAGAAAATGAATAAACCGTGTGTTGTGCTAAATAATGTGAAAAATCTGTATTTATGCCAGTGCCTGTCTTCCTTTGGCAAAAGTACTTCTCTAGGTTATATACTGACAATTGTTGGGTTGTGTTGTGAATTATGAACAAATTATAGTAGCTCATGTTATTTTTTTATAAATGGAATTGCTTTCATGTATTATTTTGTATTTTTTTCAGCTGGGCTTATCAGCCATTTATTGAGTAATTATTAAGTGTTTATCACTTTGTTAAGTTCTCTAGACACTTAAAAAAGTATAAGATGAGGTCTAGGCCCTTTAGAAGTTTGCTATTCTCTTCAGATTTTGAGATTATTCCATATGCATAAATGAAATAACAGCATAAGATATTATAAAATTAAGTGTGAAAGTATTTTTAGATCTAGAATTAACATTTTCACTATATCTGGGTAAGGAAGACAATTTGCCAGGAAGAGATAAATGTATTTCTTTTCTTAAATTTGTTCATATTGGTAATAAATGTGTTTTAAAAATATGAAAGAATGGTAAAATACCACATTCTATTTATATAATGTAAAAAATGGTCTGATTTGGTTTGAAAACCTATCAATTTGAGGTTTGAATCCCTATCTGGATTTAAGGAACCATCTGGCTACTCAAAAAACCAAGTGCCAGTCACCTTTAAGGCAATCTAAACCTAACCTGGCTTAAGAAAATGATGAGCTCATTCAAAAGCACCTCTGGGATATTCTGGAATTGAATGCTTTAAGTATGGAAGGCAGTTAAATCTTTTTTGTTTGTTTAATTCAAATATGAATTAGATATACAATTATTAAAAACAAATATTTAAGATATTTTGACATTAGGGATAGTTCTGAATTTATGTTTCAGCAACAAAGAGTTATAAATAAACTCCTGAAACCATTCAGGGTCTATATGCTTTTGCCTGTGCAAATGATGCCTGTGCATTTTGGCCATGTACACGTACATGTTTTTTTAAACAAGAGTCCCTTCTGTCCCCTCTTCCTTCTCTTCAGCCAGCCACGTTCCCCCTTGCTTCCATATACCTATGGAATTTCCTCTATGGTCCTTTTGTGTGAACTAAAATAAAATCTTAAGCCCCCCCAAATGACTGAATGGACTCCCTCTTGGCCAACGGGACAATTCCCTCTAACCCCCCAAAAAACCTTAAAACTGAGTTGCCAGCCATGAGAAGGAAGGTCAGACATTCCTAGTTATGCCCTGTCCCTTTTGAAGTTATTCTTTGTAACAGTGAGATACAAAATAATTAAGAAGCCTAAGGCCACATAAGACAAAGGTTAAACAACACCTGCAGGTCATCAATTTACTTAACAGATCACTTGAGTCTCGGTATATGTCCAGTGGCTTGTTTCTAATTAACAGATGTCTTTATCTTAACTTAAAACATTCCAAGCAGTAGACAAAGCTTCATTTCTTAACCAATTACAAATCAAAGAGTCTTTAAACTCACCTATAACCTGTAATCCCCTGCTTCGAGATGTCCTGCCTTTTGGGGCCAAACCAATGTATGCCTTCCATGTATTGATTTATGGTTTTATATGTAATTCCTGTCTCCCTAAAGTATATAAAACCAAACTGTAACCCGACCACAATGAGATCACTTGCTCAAGGCTTCTTGGATGTAGCTTTCCGGGCCATAGTCATAGGTATTCGGCTCAGAATAAACCTCTTTAAATTATTTTACAGAGTGTGGGTCCTTTTCCATTGACATTTGTTTTCCAACTTAATGCTTGATCTGATCTTTTTATTTTCCAGAGCTTAAATTGAAAATGCATGAAAAAAGTGTCTGATTTTTCAATGGTTTTTCTTTTTATCCAATACATTTTCCCTAAAAGACTGGAGAAGTCCAGAAACATTTATTCAGCTGGGTGAAAAAGAAACATTGTGTTTATAGTCTATGTCCTAGAGTGAGGCATTTCTGTGGCCCACCTATGGCATTGATTCAACTCCACAGTCTAACGGGGGAAATCAAGTACCTCTCGAGGTGCATAGTCTAGAGTGCACAAAGGGGACTCTTGTGGATTGGTACTAATTTAACTTAATTGTTTACATAGGATTCTGAAAACATTGCATGCAGCCTTTCCTATAGCACAGTAGTTTGTGCCTGTCAAAACTCTTAGAGGTTATTTAACACTTTGCTTCTTGAAGTGTGGTTCACGGACCTCAGACAGGCATTATTTGGCTTCACCTGGAGCACGTTCGAGATGTAGACTCTGAGGCTCCACCACAAAATTGCAGGTGTGTTACTGCATTTTGACAAAAACCCCAAATGATTTATATGTACGTATGAGTTTCTGAAGCACTGGACTGATTGCTGTCTTTATTTTAGTTAGTAGTGCCCTGAAGATTTGGGCAAAAGCAAAGGGGTAGGAAGGGAAAAGAGCATTTAATTACCAAGCACAGTGCTATATACCTTACATGTAATATCTCTTTTGATCGTACAACTCTGCGTGGTACATGTCATTATGCAAATTTACATGGGGAAATTAAGAATTGGAGGGATTAAGAGACTTTTCCAAGATGACGTATTTGGTAAAATGTGGAGTCATCTTTGAGATTCAGGACTCCAAGCCCTCATGGTTTCCTAATACTCAGTTATCTACTGTGACAATTGGCACTCACTTAAGTATTATTTAAGTGGATTGTTGTTTCACTGGGGTGACCATGACAGATTTTTTTTTTTTTTGGGAAAAATGTCTTCAAGAAGGTCTTGAAGCTCTCCTGAAACAAGGCTTGCAAGGAGAGACTTCTTAATCTATTATACAACTTAAATTTAAGGCTTGAGGATCTTTCTTGCTACATCTGTAACTCCCTTCTTTATGGCATGTCTGCCTTCCCTCCCTCCTTTCCTCCTTCCCTTCTTCCCGATGGGGGCTTTTCTTCAGTTCTGGAATCAGAAAATTTCCTAGAAAGGCAGGGGTGCTGTGGGCCATGGCTTTGGCCTGGCCTATGCAGGGGCTTTCAGCCTTCCCGGGTTTCACTGTGCTTCCTGAGGGTCCGGGCGAATCATTGTATAGTCCTGGAAGCCAGTATTGTGAAAATATCTAAAGTGGGGTTGACATTTCTGTAGTTATAAATGGAAACATTGACCATTTGGTGAAGTCCAGTTTCTAAAAAAGGCCTCCTCCACCCCTTCACGTCCCTCGTCTGAATTTATAGCACCACGTGGTTACCCTCAGCGGTAGGGACACAGAGCACAGTCTTCTAATCCGGTGAAACGCCTCCTGATTCTGTTCCTCCACACCCACCAACTTCTCTGGCTTCTTTCTCGAGAAAACCAACACACTTGCATAAGGAGCTGGGTGAACTTTGTTTTCTAACCCTTCCCAGAGATGAAGTGAATTAGGAGGAGGAATGTGGAAGAGGAATATGAAGGAAGTGGGGTGAGATGGCTGAGAAGGTTCAGGAACTGCAGGCAGGAGGCCCTCATTCATTCATTCATTCATTCAGGAAACAGGAGAAAAGATCTGGTCTGCTTTGTTTCCAAGCAGCTTTGTCCATTCACTGTTATTCCTAGCTGGCCTCCCTAGTGATGCTCTGCTGGATCATTAACTATTAAATAAATAAGTCCCCGAGTTACTTGCCCTGGAGTCTGGTACTTAGAACTGTTCCTGTGAGAAGCAGCTCAGTTGCAAATCAGTTCAGCGACTTAGAGCATCTGTCCTGGTGAGTTTTGATTGGAGACTCGCTGTGCATTTTTTCTGTTCATGTCGTGATAGCTCTTGCTCTGCTCAGCACTCACTCAGGCTTCTTACTGAATCTCCATGTCGGCTTCTGAAAAAGACAGCTGCCTATTTTTGTACATTTTAGTAGGGAACTCTATTGTCTGTCTCCAAAGCAAATTTAGGGTAGTCTTTATTTAACTCAGACCATCTCAAGCATGACCTCCAAATTTGGTGAAAAATTTATCAAACCCTTTGTACATTATATGATTACAAAGAAATAAATATTGATCTTTTGGTTTATTTATGAATTATTATTATTGTTGTTGTGTTTTAATGATAGACAACGCTTTTAGAACCTTGTTCTCCCCACCTCCCAATCTCACCCTATGTAGAGAATTTTCCTTCCTTATTTCCCGACTAGTCCTCTATTCTCTATCTCTCAATGTCTCTACTCCCAAATAAAAGCCACTCAACAAACACAAAGCCAGGTGTTGTGGATTTATCTGAAATTTAGATTTATCACCCAGCCTTCCTTTGAAGGGGCTGGAGACCAGGAAAGGCGAGGACTGTTGCAGGAGAGCGTCTCCCTGAGTGGGTTGGGGGTCCCAGTTGCTCCAGCACCCTGCAGGTGGGGGCCTCAGGGTTCTATGCTCTTCCCGCCTGATTCCCAGGGGTTCAAGAGAAAATTGCATGGCTGCCCCGAGGGGGTGTTATTTATGCAGAACTCTACTGTAAAAGGTAGAGTCCTAGGAAGGATTAGACTATTTGTAATGTGTTACTATAACCCCTTCGTCCTTTGGGAAATTATTTATGGGCGCCTCTCCTCATTAACTGGACTTTGTTATTGTCGTAAACACTGAGGTCCTGCCTGAAATTTGGCCTAGTTCCCAGACTGCACAGCGGCGTGAACACGGGCTAATTTTTAGTCCTAATAAACAAAGCAGCTCACCTGCTCTAAGTTGTCCAAAGACGCCCTTATAGTTGAGGAAATGTGCTCAAGCAGGCCGGCCCATCAACTCAAAGAAATGCCCACTCTGCTTACGCAAGGTCTCTAAAGCCCAGACTGAGATGGGCCAATGGGCCAAAGCGAGGGCCTACTCCCCAGGAGACGGATTTACAAAGAGGAGGCATAGACCAGCTCTGGCAAAGCAGATATCGGAGGCAAACAAATCATGAGGGACACCCAAGAAAGTCCCACTTTGCTTTCTTTTCTCTTCTCTTTTGTACGCCTTCCTCTCATCTCTCTGGAAAAGGCATATACTAGGTCTCTCCTTCTCTCTCTGTATAATTTTAAGGGTATTTTTGGTCCTTCTTCATGTTTCACAAAAGACAAGTTAACATTTTGTTTAGAGCTATCTGAAATGTATGTGTCTAAACACCCTGGAGAAAAAAAAAATTAGCGTGATTAAATTAATCTCAGAGGGAAATTTAATTTGCTCCCCTGGTAATTGTCCAAAATTAGTTCTTTGTAGATAAATTACCATTCATAGGCCATTTACTAGCTCTAGAACAGTCTTTCAAACACTGGAACACTAAATTAAAGCCTGAGGGTAGAAAAGAGAACAGTCTGTGACACTGTCAGGCTGATTTGCTTTGAGGGGAGACAGAAGCCCGAAAGTTTTCCTGGGCCTGTCTCTGTTTCTGAGGTCTAGGTGGGAAATGAGCTCCTGAGACAAGCCCGGCAGTGCTCCCCGAGATCGAAAGGGCTGGAAGTCACTGCTCTCGCTGATTGAATTAATGTGTCCCCTCCCTGTGCTTCAGTTTACACAGATTCTGTCCCTCACCAGGGCAAAAGATGTCCCATGAGGGTCAGCGAGTCTGTTAATCAAGAGGCAGTCTAGAGACTCCTAGTTTCTGACTCATTTCCCAGGAAACAAAGATGATCTGAGAGAACCCAGGATTCTTTGAGGCATTGCTTTTATAGGTAACCCTCACAACAGCTGTAAATCTCAGTTTCCTCATCTGTGAAATGGGCTGAAATAATAACAGCTCAATGGATTTTTTGAGGACTCCCTGAGATGATGTATGTACAGTGCTCAGTGTGGTGCTTGGCATATGTAAGAAGACAATACCTGTTAGCTGGTGTCATTGTATGACACAGAGAAGCCATGATATAGAAAGTCAGACAGTCTCCATTCTGTGCCCAAGCTTTGGTGACACATGGGTTATATTCTGTTCCTTTGACCATAACAATGTTTAGTCTGCAGTCTTCAAACTTTTTGAGCATGTTCTCTACTTGTAAAAAAAAGTAAATCAATGTATGTATATATACATACACATACAAAAATATACACAGATTGTCTTTTTTACTTATTTTTTCCATCAGATTGTCTTTACTATAGATATATGTATATACATATGTATTGTCTTTACTATAGTTAATATATTATATAATATATTAATATTTATGGATATAGATAATGTACGTATTATACTATATATGTATACATTTATTGTATATGTATTATATTGTCTTTACCATAGAGAGATATATACATACATGTACATATGTTGTCTATAGTAACCTTAACTGTAAAAATTTTATAATAGTTAAAATATACATAGAAGTTCTCTCTCTCTCTCTCTTTTTTTTTTTTTCTGATAGCCCAAAGGATCCTTTTGGGCACTCCTGGAGGGTAGGCACCCCCTTGGGGACATGTGTCTCCACCAGTTTCACGGGGGGAGGGGAATGATCTTGATGTTGCATTGATCTGGAAAGTCAAGCAAGAAGGCTTCGTAAGGGATCTTGGCAGACAAGGTGCTCCTGCTCTATCTACTCTGTTGTTCACTGTTTTCTTCATAGCATTGATCACTTTCTTAAACTGTGTCATCTGTTTAAAGTTTATCACCTGCTTCTTCCTGCTTCCCTCCCCATAACTAAAATGCAAACTAGCTCTATGAGGGTGGGGACTTTGTTCATTCGCATCTGTAGCCCTGGATCCATAGCACGGTCCCTGACACACAGGAGCCCCGTGACAAAGATCAGTTCAATGAATGGATGAATTTGGGCGAGATGTGCCCTCTGCCCTTTCCCTCCCAATAGATAAATGCTTTTTTTGCTTATGGCTAGGAACCCAGGCTCAGGAGAATGTTAAGATGGTGATGGTGCTGGTGGTGACGAGGAGGAGGATTGTGGTCAACGTTTGTTGCCAGCTCTCTGTAAAGTCTCTTCTGTGGCTGACCTTTTCTCAGCCGTGTTCATCATCCATTCCTCCCACCCCGACTGCTGTGGACTCTGCAATAGGCAACATTTGACTAGTACCGAGGAGCTGTGGTTTGCCAGGGATCAGTGAGGCAGCAGATGTCCAGTCTCCAGTCCCATTTGCCCCACACAAGTGTTCTTTTGGGATCTTTGCATAAACATGGGTGTTTCACATATTTCCCAAGTGGTGCAAATGCCTTTTGGCCACTTCCTCTTTTATGCAAATGGTTTGTGGACACAGTCTCTCTCTTTCTTTTTTTCTTTTTGGTTTTTATTTTGTAGTTTAGAGATAATCTTTCCCTTAATAATCAGGATGATTTCTCTCTCTGGAATCTAGATTGTACCATAACAATACTATATTTTGCTCCTTTTGTGGCAAGAAAATCTAGGTGTTCCCCCTCAAGCTCCTGAAAGTTACTTTTTGTAGTTGTCATGCCATTAAAATGTTTCATCAAATGTGAGAAGATCTTGTGATAGTGCTGGAACTGGGGTACTTATTGCAAAAGCTCTTGGGGCTCAGCCTGTGGGATTCATGGATGTAGGCAGTGTCCCTGGACAACCACTGAGCTCACTCAGGTTTAGCCTCTGTGATGCATTCTTTAAGGAACAGAAAAACAAGTAAGTTATTATAAAACATGTTAACTAATATTGTGTATATTACTAATGTTCTTACCTGGTGTTTGGTTGGGAGTAAAAGAAACAAAACAACTCTAATTGACTTAGGCAATAAAAGAAATGAATAAATCATATCACTGAAAAGTTTAGAAATAGGGCTTGCTTCAGGAGAGGCTTGGTCTAGTTTCTCTCTCAGTATTTTTCAGCCCTGCATCTTCAGTGTAGACTTTATTCTTGGCAGCCTTCCCACTCATGGCCTCCGGATGAATTCAGAGATTCGTTATATGCCAATCTCTGAACTCAAATTGTACTTAGGAGGGTGGGCCATGCAGTTGGCTTAAATTAATCTGGGCCTGACCTGGAGTTAGGGATGGGAATTGAATTCATCTAGATCTCAGGACTGAGAAATTTGGAGCATTGTCAGCTCCCGCGGAGAGGAAAATTGTCAAAATGTCTGTTACACCTGGCATTAACAGGACTGGATTGGAGGACTGAGGTTGGTTTTGATATTTTTTGTAGCTGACGTGTCTCACATGCTCAGAATATTGGTTAGTTTCCATTTCGGCTTGTGGTAGCCATTAGTGATGTCCATTAGCATTTCTAGCTTTCTATCTTTTGAACACATGCTGACTCTTTTGGCCAATGGGTTGTGAGCATTTGGGTTGAAGCATTAACATATGGGTGTGAGACTCTCCAGAGCTTTTTCTTTCCCTCTGGTACTGCACCTGGAAGCATTTGAGATTGTGGCTGGTCCTTCATGAATAACTGTGAAGAGCAGATTCATGTTGGACGAGTAGTATGAGCAAGAAATAAACTCTTAACTGTGTTAAGCCATGAAGATTTTGGAGTTGTTTGTTACTGTGGCATAGCAAGTTTATCCTACAACCTACTATGTTGTATTTATTAATCCACTTAATTATTATTTGGGTGTTGCTCACAAAAATCCTATATTTGTATAATTCTTTCAACTTAGCAAAAATGCTTTTATATCTATGTTCTTATCTCAACGATAGCCTTATAACTGTATGAAATATATTATTAGCTCCATTTTGCCAGTGGAAGAATTGAGGCAGACTTCCCATATGCTTTGTTTGCTAATTCAGCAATATTTGTTATTTTCCATTTGCTTTGTTTTCTTAAGCAACAGGCTTACATTGTGCATATGAGAATCTCATTATAAAAAAGAATGCTTCCCATTTTATTAATATTTTATTTGATAGCCCATCTCTGAAGAATTCATCAATTTTACTTTATCCTTTCCCCGCTACCATGTGGTCAATAGTGGAAAGGTAAAGGACCTTGGCCACTGCTGCTCATGTTGGAAGCTAAAGTAAGGGAGTGGTTATCTGTACTGCTTGTCTGCATTGAGCTTTGTCAGGGACCAAGAGAATATCTCTTGAGGGGAATTGAAAGGGAATAAAAGGCAGTAGATAATCAGTGCTCTGACCAAGGGGCTTGATTGGCGAGGAAGAGGTAGGTATGCTGAATTTCCTTTGGTAAGAAAGGGGCAGTAAGCTCAGAATGAAGAGTGGAGGGGAAAGCAAGGACTGATTGCCCTGAAAGCAGAAGAGACATCTGTTCTGCAGTGAATTGGGGCAGCACAGTTGTGAAGAAAGTAGGCTCTGGAGCAGAGTGCTTGGAAGTAAATCCTGTTCTTTCACTACTTATAAGCTGGGGAACCTGTGTATATTACATAATCTCTCTGAACCTTGGATTTCCCTTCTACAGAATGGGAAAATAGCACCTATTTTATTAGGATGTTTCAAGGGTAAAATGAGCTATAAAATGTAAGGCTCTTGGAACAGTACACACAGTAAGAGCTTGATAAATGTCTATTATTGTTAATCTTCTTTGTCATTCCTTCTGCCACCACCATGGTCCAAGCTGGCCATTGTCTCTCACCCGGACTAATTCAAAGATTTCCTCATTGCTTTTTTCACATCTATTCTATGTCTTCTCCAATTTGTTCTCTACCTACCTAGCGTAATCTTTTAAAATAAAAATCTCATCCAGTTAATTTGTTTGCGTAAAATCTTTCAATAATTCCCCTATCACTTAAAAGACTAAGATCCTTAGTATGTGCTCCAAGGAACTTTTCCCTCTTGCCCATTCGTACTGACCTCTGTAGTCTAGCCTCAGAGTCCCTCTTCTAGATTGCCAAGTGTTCCATCTTCTGCCTACCTCAGGGTGTTTGTATTAAAATATTTAGAGGAGCAATGCTTTGGCCACATCCTGTTGCTGCCTTCCAGGTGGAAGACTCTCTACTGGTGTGACCTTTCTCTTTACCCCTTAACTCACTCTGCCCCATGGGCGATGGAGCCATGTACTTGATGGGTCAGCCTTGGAGGAATAATGGGCCTTAGGTCAGCTTTGCCCTTCTCCCTCTTGGAAGTGAGTTTCTCACAGGGAGGAGGTGGTTTCTCATGCTCCTCTAGGGGCAGGCTCTCTCCCACTACATGAGCAGTCTGCCCTGGTCTGGTGTTGCCTGTACCTATGTGCTTAAGCCTACCTCATCATGGGGTCAGTTAACCAGCCCACCTGGCTAACAAACTAAAGCCATGGCTTCTAGCCTGTCTTCTATCAATACCTAAAATGCTAAATGGATTCTCCAGGTGCTACTTCTTCCTCCCCTACCTCCCCAGTTGTCTTTGTCCTCACTCTCCTCCACCTTCTCCTCTTCCCCTCCTTCTGGGTTGGGATGCTTTTAGTAGTCTATGGTGGAAACAGATCTAACAGGGTAGTGATGAAGATCTTCTGTGCTGTATTATGGAATGAGTTTAATAAAATTTGACTCTATGCCCACAGGCTGGTTCAATGAAATGACTAAACATTAACATGCCTGATTTAAGGTCTTACCAATACGTTATTCACATTCTTGGACAGGGCAGTGGAAATGGAAACATGTTTTCCTTTTGATTGAAGAACAAAGGAAAGTAGATGGGTCCAGAAATTCTCCAGGAGGGGGAGCCCTTGTTCCTTGTTCCCAGTCAAAGCTGTTAGCATTTGCATCATCTGTGACTAAGTTACAACAGAGCCGGTAGAACAAACACAATCGTTGCTATATGTCAAGCTAAGCAAACAGAAAATTGTCATAGTTTCTGTTTGGCATTATCACTTTATCCCACAAAATTGGCTCTTTACCTATATGGAATTCAGTTTTGTAGGAGAATTTCTTTATAATTCCTGCCATGGTTTTGACTGTTACAGATGTTGTATACCTCGTTTTAGCAAGATGCCAATTTAACCTCTATTTTAGTTTTAACTTAGAAGGAAAATAAAAAACAGAATTAGGAATATGAGATCCTTTTCGTTAGCTGTTTTTTTCTCCCTAGTTTTCTTCTTCCCTATTATTTTCTCCAAGTCCCTTATTTAGAAAAACATGTGATTGGCAGTACCCACAGCCTTCCTTCCCAGCCTGACTGTTGAGTAGTTAATACACTGTAAAACAGTTATCATCAACTTACAGGACAGTTTTCAGCACATTCCTGTGCATCAGACCAACTGAGCTGGAAACTCTTCTCTTGACACCTCTTCTTACTTTCCCACAGCTTGCAACACAGAGCCGGACATGTTGATTCCTGGTAAATGTTAAAAATGGTTGTTTAACAGATAACTGTATTTTCTTTAAATGGGTAGCAGTGATTACTAGAAGCCAGTGTAGGTTCACATAAAACAAGTCACACCAAACTAATCTCATTTAAAAATATTATTCTGGGCATGTAGATTCTGAATTTCAGTAAGACCTGATAACCCCAAATTTCTCATGTTATCTTTGTGGATAACATAGAGTTAAGTCTCAGAGGAATATAGTTAGATAGATTTATAAATGGTTAAATAAAACGTATTTAGTATGTTTTATATAATACCTGAAAAGAGTGCTAACATTAATTATAGAGAGATCTTTAGTACATTGCTATAGCTGTATTGTTTTAATTAAAAAGCATTTTTGTCTTTAGCCTTGTTCTTTTTAATGTATTTGTTTGTAGCTTTGAAAGAATTATATAAATGGCATGTGTTTAAAATTTTCTGATGACACAAAGCTGGGAGGAGGATTTAATACTCTAGATAGTATACACAAGATTAAAAAATGTTCTTTTTTCATTAGGCTGGTATCAATGAAAGATCTTGTACATCAATATTAAAAAAATAAACTGTAAATATTTAGGAAGGGAAACCTGATTTAATAGTAATTTGTTACAAAAATGATCTAAGGATTTTAGTTGATCAAAACTCTATATGAATACATAGTGAGATATGATTGCCAAAATGCGTGAAATCTTCACTCATGTCAATACAGTAGTTCAGAACACAGAGCATGCAAGTCTCTACTGTATTTGGACTGGGTGAGCCAGATCTGCAATTTGTGTTTGGTTTTGGGCACCGTGTTTTAAGAGAGATGCAGAAAAGTTGGGATGGATCCAGAAGAGGCTGGCTAGGAAGAAATGTCTACAAAATGAGTCATGAAGAATGGCTGAGGGGTTTGGGAATGTCTGCATCAGAGTAGAGAAGACTTAGGGGAAGAGTGGTCCTCAAACATTTGAAGGTTATCAACATGGGAAGGCCTCAGACTTGGTCTCTGTGAGCCCAGGCATGGAACTTGGCATATGGCGGGAAGTTATAGGGAGGCAGATTTGGGTTTCTTATAATAAAGACCTTTCCAGCAATGCCCATTCTGAGATGGGGACAGGCAGCCTTCCAGGCAGTCAGTTTCACATCATAGGAGACCTTCAAAGACAGGGCTAGGAGCTCCTTGTCAGAGGTATCTAAAGGTGTCATGTTTGGAAAGGTGGACCAGGTGATCTCTGAACTTCTTCCAGCCTTGTAGGTCCCAGCAAGAATTCAGTGCCTGCCTACAGTAGGTACTCAAGCAATGTCTGCCAAATGAACAGATGCATTAGAGTCAAACATTTCAGGGGTGGACTTCTGAAATGTCCACCTGTAGTCACGGGTGATTTTATGGCACTGACCAATAATTTTACGTGGTATTAGGACCATATCATCTCGGGAAAAATGAAGGCCTTGGGACACATAGAGCTTAAATTTCCTAGAAAACTGGCTTATCCCTTTTGCTCTGGCACAACTCATGCTCAGCCTTGTAAGTTTAAGAGCTATTTCTGATAATGAGCAATGCCTTGCCCCACACTAAAGCGATGCTATTTCTTTTTCAGGATAATCGTATTCACACATCCAAGTACAGCATTCTCACCTTCTTGCCAATTAATTTATTTGAACAGTTCCAAAGAGTGGCAAATGCCTATTTCTTTTTTCTTCTGATTTTACAGGTAACGTTTAGGTTGTATTTCTTCTTTATGTGTTTGTTAAAGGTATTCATATAATTTGAAAAAGTGAGTTAATTTACTTAGCTAAATGTTCATGATTAGGTAAAACCATCCTTATCAGATTTTTAATGTTATTATTGCTGTTTCTCTTCACAGATGTGGGAGGACTAGGAATGGGTAAAAATGAGTACATTCATCATTTTAAACACTGAGGTCATTTTTAAAATGCAGCCTTGCACTTTATTTGAACCAAACCAGAGCCTAATGATTACTGTTCAGAGCCCACTCCTTTCTTTATCTCTCTCTCACGTCAACAGTGTGGGAACTGCCAGAGTCGAGGCAGAGCCTCAGCTGACTAAGACTGAGTAGGTTGTGTGTGGAACTTAATTTGGCAAATTTCATTTTCATCTAAGAGCAATGACACATTTTATGTATATATAAAATAAATGATGTCTGCTTTGTGTTATTTCATGGTAGGGTGACTATTTTTACAGTTTTGAGTGGCGAATTGGTGGTTAATAACCTTTCTTTTTTCCTTCATCCAACTAAAATTTGGGCTTAAATGAAATTTCAGCTTTTACGGATATTTTGGGAAGGAAAAAGGCATAAATCAAGGAAGACACATACATACTATATGGTCACAGAAATAGTTCATGTGAGCCAGTTAGTATGTATTTTAGAGTAATTTAACCAGTCAAACTGGTAGGTTCAGAGTGTGCTAGACTCTGTGTTAAATATAGGAGGTAAGACGATGGATTAGTTATGTGCAGTCTAGATTAATAGCTTTGAGTACTATTTTTCATTTAATTGAATATTTATTTGTATTAAAAATCTTCTTATTGTAAGTGGCATAAATCTAATTAGTTTAAACAAGAGGTGAATATATTCAGAGGTATATGTTGTTTCAAGTATGCCTAGATTGATGGGCAATGACAATTTCACCAGGATGTGGCTTCACTTTCTCTGTTTTCTTCCTAAGTGTGGCCTCATTCTTAGGTAGGCTCTCTCTATGTGGTGGTCCTGACAGCTTTAGCCTTTTATCTTCCCCGCTCCAACTCAACTCCAATGAGAGAGAGAGACAGACAGAGAGAGAGAATGAATATGAATGAATTACTTTTTCTGTTGTTCTAGCAAAAGTCTTAGAATTAGCTCTGATCAGAGCTATATCTTCATTCTTAAACCAATCACCGTGGCTCAAGAATCTGATGCAATAATTGGCTTGACCAAGATCATATGCCAAAACCTAGAGCCAAGATGGAATTACATGGACTAAAAGTAGAGGGCATAGTTTAGTTTCCCAGGACATAGGGGTATAGTTGAGGAGAACTGATGATCAGGAAAAACAAAAACAAAAACAAAACAATGAATGAATACACTACTGTTTATTGAAGAAACCTTAGAATCCAAGATTTATTTTTTTTTTATTCCCCCACAAAATTGCTTTTGGTTTCTTCAAGTAACCCTTCACACCGTTCCAGAATTTTGAGTTCGCTTCTCTAATGGTTTTCTTATTTAAGGCCAAAGGCTCTTGTTCATATAATTTTATAACTGGAAGGCACTTATGGGAGGGTTTAGTCCAACTTCCTTTCTTTTATTGATGAAAAATTAAACTCAGTGAGGTTAGGTGAGGTGGAAAGCTTTCAACAAGAGTTAATGATAAACTAGGGCTAGAATCCAGCTTTTCTGCCACCCAGCCCAATGTTTTTGCTGCTACATTAGAGGCTTTGAGTTTTTTTTTTAAGTCTGTGGAAGCTATTATATAAAATTAATTTAGTTTAGAGTTGTTTTGATGGGGCCTGATCTTCATCCATGGACCATTTCCACCCCACCCTTTCCTGCCTGATGGCCCTGAAGCAGCTTCTCAGAAATAGAAAATGGAGATCCATCTGAAATTTTAGATGAAGCTCTTTTAGTCAATATCATATAAAATTATTTTGCTGTTTGTTTGTTTTGCTCCAAACTGAACTCCATTTGAAAACCACCTGTCTGAGAGAGTTATGTCAATTGTCATGATGTCTCTCTTAGGTGGGTGGCTTTGGAGGTATAGGCACAAGGGGATAGGCTTTGCAGTCAAAGAAACCTAGGTTCAAATTTTAGCAGTGGGTGTTCTTGGCTCAGTTTCCTGTTCTCTAAGATACTTCATTTATAAAATGGGAATATGGTACTTAGGGCTACAGCATTTCCTGCTTCTGGGTTACCATTCATAAGGTAGTATTCTGCATTGTGTAATGGGGGTGCTATTTACATGCAGTATGAACCCTATATGATTGTGCCTAACAATACTTGTACAGAATCAAACCCAATGAGCTTTTTGGAGGATCAAATGATATAATAAATGGAAAGTACCTGGCACAGTGTCTGGTGCAAGGTTGAGGCTCAAAGAATCTCTCTGGGAATTGGTGAGAAGAGGAGTTGGTAAAATTGTTAAAAGTTGAGATAAGAAGCTGAGAAAGAAAGGTGACATTTAACATCTTGGAAAGATCATAATATGTGAAAGATTTCAAGAAACTTCTCAACTTGATATAAATTTATGTTTTGGTCAGGTAGTTTGAAAACTGGATCATTGATACTTCTACTCTATGTGTCTTATAAACAAATGCAAACACTTAAATTGTGGAAAGTCATTCTATATTTGTGCAAATAACTGAATATAACCCCGTTAGTTTCTACCAAGTCTTGTAAAATTAAATGACAAAATTTGAAAGATATATTTTCTGACTTCAAAAGCTCTAAACAATTTGAAATGTTTGTTTCAGCTAATTCCAGAAATCTCCTCCTTGACCTGGTTTACCACCATTGTGCCTTTGGTCCTGGTGATAACTATGACAGCTGTCAAAGATGCCACAGATGACTATGTGAGTACTTGCTCTTGAGCATTCTTGGGGTCTCAATTTCAGTTGTGGCTTCTCAGAAATAGAAAATGGAGATCCATTTGAAGTTTTGAATGAAGTTCTTTTGGGCAATACTATATTAACTCTGTTGTTATTTATTTGATGAATAATACAGGTGTATAGAACCAGAACCTATTTAAAAGGAAGAGGACTTCAATAACTAGATTTACTCTTTCATTTTATAGATGAGGGAATGAAAGTCCATAAAGAGCTGGCAATTTGCTAATGATCATACAAAAAATTCATGAATGACCAGAATTAGAATACAACCCACATTTACCCCAGGGAAGTATTATTTATCTGTTATCATATGTCTTTGTCTAAGTGTTGGGAATTGGCAGATGTTAGGCACACATACTCTGCTCATTCTACCAGAGTTACAAAATCAGATAGCTTCAAAAGTCAGGGAACTAATGTAAATAAGTGAGGTATAAGACAATAGAGAGTTTTGAAGTCTGCACAACCCATGGTAGGTCATTCCCATTCAAAGATTTAAAACAAACTTTCTGGAAAACATTCTAAATCCAGAAAAATTATATTCTCACCCTGGGTAATTGTATGTGCTCCAGCCTTAATGGCTGTCTATAGGTCAGTGACTTACATGTTTATGTTCCTATCCCAGGCCTCTCCTCTGAGATCATAACCATATTCTCTGTTGTCTATTTTTAACCTATCTGTGTCTTTAAAATGGGTTTCTTGTAGGCAGCACATATATATATATAGATATTAAAAATATGTGGATAATATTTTTAAAATTTATACTTCATACATAATAATTGCACATATTTATGGGGTACAGTGTTAAGTATCAATGCATGTATACATTGTATAATGATCAAATCAGGGTAATTACTATATCCATCACTTTAAACATTTTTCATTTCTTTGTAGTGATAACATCAAAAATCTTCTTTTTCAGCTATCTTGAAATATGTGCTACATTATTATTTGTTATAGTCACTCTACTGTATAATAGAACACCAGGCCTTATTCTTCCTGTCCAACTGTAACTTTGTACTTGTTGACCAACCTCTCCCATTCCCACCTCCTCAACACTCCCCAGCTTCTGGTAACCACTATTCTACTATCTGCTTTTGTGAAATCAACTTTTTAGATTCAATATATGAATGAGATCATACAGTGTTTGTCTTTGTATGCCTGGCTTATTTCACTTAACATAATGTCCCTCAGGTTCATCCATGTTGATGCAAATGACAAAATTTCATTCTGTTTTATGGCTGAATAATATTCTATTGTATATATATACTGCTTTTTCTTTATCCATTCATCTGTAGATAGGCATTTAGGGTGATCTGAAAATATCTGCCTTTTAATTGGAGTCTTTAACCCATTTATGTTTAATGTGATTATCATCATGATTAGGTTTAAATCTATCATTTTACTGTTGCTTTCTATATGCCCCATCAGTTTTTTGTTCTATCTTTTGCCTACCTTCAGATTAATTGAATATTTTTTGATTCCATTTCTTTTATCATTTACTGTTCATTAAAACAGACAGCTTTTTCATGGTTGTTTTAGACTTATCATAACCTACCTGGAGCAGTCAGGCTTCAGAGCACTGGCTCTTATTTATCACATGCTTCTTTGCTGTATATATAGATGGGGGATATAAAAATGAAACAGAGAAAGAAACTAAATTTTTTTTTGAAAAAGCTTAAGATCCAATAGGGGAGTTGGGACATGTACATGATTAACAATAGTATGAGGTAAAAATGTTATAAAAGTCATAAAAAACGAAGTGCCTTGTTTTATTGTGGGAGGTAGTTACCCTTCAATAGCTGGGTTGGTAGTAGAGGTGGAATGTGTGAAAGAGAATTAGGGAAGGCTGCATGGGGAAAGTGAGAACTCAGCCCTGCTAAGAGTGGTGAGTATGGGAAAGAGATGGAAAGATTTGTCCATATCAAGTTGGTTCATGTGCTGTTTCCTCATAGTTTTATATATAATTTTTTGATACATCAGCAATTTGATGTATCATTATAAAATTGCATGCACACATGTGTTTGTCATCATATATCATGTTTTATAGGATATAGAGGTTACAGCTCTCTTCACTCTTAATGAAACGCCTAACCTATTTTATGGTGCACGATGTGACTATAACTTTTGAGGCTGGATTTTTTTTTTTTAATTTCAAAACAATTTCAGGGGTACAAGTGTTTTTGTTACATGGATGGATTGTATCATGCTCAAGTCAGGGCTTTCAGTGTACCTGTCACCAGAATAGTGTACTTTGTATGCAATAAATAGATTTTTATCCATCACCCCTCTCCCACACTCCCGCTTCTTAGTTTTTCAATGTCATACCAGTTTATGACCATATGTATCCCTCATTTAGCTTCCACTTATAAATGAGAACATGTGGTATTAATTTTTCCATTTCTGAGATATTTTACTTAAGGTAATTTTCTCCAGTTCCATTCAAGTTGCTGCAAAAGACATTATTTCATTCTTTTTGATGGCTGAGTAGTACACCATGGTACCTATATACACCACATTTTCTTTATCCACTCATCAGTGCATGGGTACTTCAGTTGATATCTTTACAATTGTGAATTGTGCTGCAATAAACATTTGGGTGCATTTGTATTTTTATAAAATGACTTATTTTCCTTTGGGTAGAAATCCAGTAGTAGTATTGCTGATCAAATGGTAGGTCTACCTTTAGTTCTTTGAGTTTACATTCCCAACAACATGTATAAGTATTCCATTTTCACCACATCCATGTCCACATCTATTGTTTTTTGACTTTTTAATAATGGCCATTCTGACATGGATAAGGTGATATTTCATTGTGGTTTTAATTTGCATTTCCCTGATAATTATTTATTCATGTTTTTTTTTTTTTTGCCATTTGTCTATTTTCTTTTGAAAAACATCTGTTCATATCTTTTTGATGGGATTTTTTTTCTTGCTGATTTGTTCAAGTTTTTTGTAGATTCTGGATATTAGCGCTTTGTCACATGTATAGTTTGTGAATACTTACTCCTATTCTGTAGATTATTTATTTACTCTGTTGATTATTTCCTATGCTGTGCAGAAACTTTTAAATTTAATTATCTCATTTATGTATTTTGTTGTTGCTATCTTTGCTTTTGGGGTCTTAGTCATAAATTCTTTGCCTAGGCCAGTGTCCAGAAGAATTTTTCCTAAGATTTCTCCTAGAATTTTTATGGTTTCAGGTCTTACATTTAAGTCTTTAATCCATGTTGAGTTAATTTTTATATATGGTGAGAGCAAGGGATTCAGTTTCATTCTTCTGCATGTGCCTATCCAGTTTTCACAGCACCTTTCACAGCACAACACCTTTCCCCAGTGTATGTTTTTGTCTCCTTAGTTGAAAATCAGTTGGTCATAGCTACATGGCTTTATTTCTGGGTTCTCTATTCTGTTCCATTGGTCTATGTGTCTACCTTCATACTAGTACCATGCTGTTTTGGTTACTATAGCCTTGTAGTATAATTTAAAGTCATGAGGAATATTGGGCTGTAGTTTTCTTTTTTTTATTGTGTCCTTTCCTGGCTTTGGTATCAGGGTGACACTAGCTTCATAGAACAAGTTAGAGATGATTCTCTTCTTCTTGATGTTATGGAACAGTTTCAGTAGGAAAGATGACAGTTGTTCTTTGTAGGTCTGGTAGATTTTGGCTGTGATTCTATCTGGTCTGGGTCTTTTATTGTTGGGGGTATTTTTTATTGTTTCAATCTTGCTACTCATTATTAATCTGTGCAGGATTTTTATTTATTCCTGTTTGAAGCTTGGGAGGTTATGTGTTTTCAAAAATTCATCCATTCCTCTAGATATTCTACTTTGTGTATGTAGAGGTTTTCATCGTAGTCACGAATGATATTTTGTATATTTGTGATATTAGTTGTGATTATCTCCTTTTTTATTTCTGTTTGAGCTTATTTAAATCCTTTCTTTTCTATTTCTCATTAATCTAGCTAGTTAGTGGTCTATTGATCTTATTTATCTTTTTGTTTTGTTGATCTTTTGTATTTTTTTTTGTTTGTTTCCATTTCATTTAGTTCTGCTCTGATCTTTATTAATTATTTTCTTCTGGTAGCTTTGGGTTTGGTTTATTCTTCTTTTTCTACCTCCTTGAGATGTAACATTAGGTTATTAATTTATAGTCTTGCTATCTTTTTGATGTAGACATTAAAGCTACAGACTTCTTTCTTAGCACCATTTTTTCTGTATCCCTGAGATTTTGGAAGCTCACGTCATCTTTATCATTCAATTTGAAAAATCTTTTGATTTCCATCTTAATTTTGTCATTGACCTAAGGATCATTAAGCAGCAGATTGTTTAATTTCCTTGTATTTTTGTAGTTTTAAGAGTTCCTCTTAAAATTGATTTCTAATTTTATTCCACTGTAGTCTGAGAACATACATGGATGATTTTTTTTTTTTTCTGAATTTGCTGAGACTTGTTTTGTGGCCTAACATATGATCTACCTTGGACAATGTCCCATGTACTGATGAGAAGAATGTTTATTATGCAGTTTTTGAACAGAATGTTCTGTGAATGTCTGTTAGGTCCATTTGTTCTAGAGTCCTGATTAAGTCCAGTGTTTCATTTTTGATTTTTTTGCCTTGATGATCTGTCTAGTTCTGTCAGTGGGTTGTTGAAGTCCCTGACTATTAGGATGTTGCTGTTTATTTCTTTGCTTAGATCTAGTACAATTTGTTTTATGAATCTGGGAGCTCCTGTGTTAGGTGCAAATATATTTAGGATTGTTATATCTTCTTGTTGAATTGTTCCCTTTATCGTTATATAATGACCATTTTTGTCTTTTTATATTGTTGTTGATTTAAAGTCCTTTTGTCTTTTATGACAATAGCTACTTTTGCTCACGTTTGGTTTCCATTTGTGTGGAATATTTTTTTCCATTCTTTTGCTTTGAGTCTATGAAAATCTTTTTGAGTTAAATGGGTTTCTTGGAGACAGCATATATTTGGTTTTTTTAAAAAAATTCATTCAATCAAGCTGTATCTTTTAAGTGGAGCATTAAGACTGTTTTCACTTTAGGAGCCTTCTGTTGCTTCTCTGTTGATTCCCAATGCTCTCTTTTATTTTTCATTTTTTATTTTTTTTCCAATGCTCTCTTTTAGATGATTAATCTGAAGGTGAACATCTACTCACCAGTTTCGATCTTCTCTGTGAGAGCAGCTTGTACAGACTGCTTCTAGTCTGCCATGTTGGCCCCCTCTCTCCAAGGCTGGATTTTTTAACAAACACATAGGACCCACTCATGTTGATGAATAATGTCACATTAAAGTGGTGAGCTTGGGATATTCCTGTAGTCCACCCATTCCTGTGAAGTTGCCATTGCTTAAGGTACTTTGGGAGCTCTTCTTATAGAATTGTCTTTATGGTCAGTGTACAAGATACAGAAGAAAGCCAGTCTCATGACTTAACGTTCACCCAGCTTTGGAAACAAATGCTATTTCTCATCCCATTCAAAAACCTTATTAGCCAGACCCATTTTCTGCTTTTATATATTTCCAAACGTAAGACATCCTTTCATGTCCTTTCAAAGGATAGGGATCTCCATTCTCAAAGGATAGAGGACATTCCAAAGAATGGGTTATGAGCTTCAAAGGTAATTCTAGGAGAGGAAATTTTAACAATGATTTGAACAATGGCATCTTTGGAGTAAATGTGTGGTTTTTCTATCTTATCTGATCTTTCGGGGAAATGGTACTCATTTAGATGCATGAGTTCCTATGTTTTGGCCTTAAAGGTTTTATTCATTATAGTCACATTTCATAGAAGAGTAAAATGCTAGACTAGAAAGAATATGCGCTCTGGAGAAAGACCCCCTACTCTACTATATGCTAGTTGTGTGACATGAAGCAAACCACTTAATTTCTTTGAAGCTTTCCTTTTCTGTATAACATGACCAATGATATCAGCACTGTTGGGAGGACAGAATGAGATGATATATGTAAAGCACAGGCACAGAGCCTGGCCCACAGTGGGTACACAATCTATGCTAGTTCTCTGCTCACTTCCTGTCCTGAGGCAGTTCTCCTTTAAGACTTCATATTTATTTCCAGAGTAGAAATTGTCAAGAAGAGTCAGCCTGAATCTGAGACTAACATTTCTAGTCCTTTTAGACTCCATTTGCTACAATAACCAGACCCCTTGGCAAAGCCTGAGCAGAAGTGGGAATAGTCCTATCTTGAGGCCCAGAGAGTGAGCTGTTCAGCTTTCAGGGGATGAGCTGATTGGTATTTTTCCATGATGCTCAGCTAGAAAATTTAGGGGACTGTTTTCAGATCAGATACAAATGAGACTAAACACAAGGTCTCCTTTTGATTCTATTAATACTACAGTTAATGCTTGAATGTGCTTTTATCTTTGTGATGATATGTCCCAGTTCAATAACTGTACATCTTCATCAGTTATGGTCTTGGCAGAAAATAGATATAACCCTGAAATGGGGAAGATTGGAGAGTTTGATAATGAAGATACCATTTGCAGAGGATGTGGGCAGGGAGAAGTACCTACGTTAGCAACATGGATAGCAGTACTACTTCTAGGCCTGTAGAAGCAAAGGAAGGAAGCAGTTATCGAACCTGGGACCACAGTTGAGGGCTGTTTGCAGCAGCTGGGGCTGTCTATAGAGGAAGCAGCTATTGCTAACCCAGCTAGAAGAAAACGAGGGAATAAATATCCTCATTTCACTGTCCTCTGGCCCTCAATCTTCTGCCAGTACAACCTATTGGCCAAACCCAACCAGAAGCCAGAGGGCAAGGATCACACAGGCCAGCTTCCCATGGCACAGGGCAGAGTGGAGAGGGAGAGAGTGCAGATATGGAGGAGCAAACAGAGAATATTCAGCAACCCCACCAAATCCTGTACTCAGATAAAATAATATTTCCATTTCTATTCTACTGGTAGGAAGAAGTTTGCATTTCAGTGAGTGAGCTGACTTAATTTACTCCTCTACCAATACTCTAAACTATTTTCATGTTAACAAAGGCTAAATAGCTTTGTTTTCTCATTTTGACTGGTAATATCCATTAATTTTTACCTGCCATTCTGAGGAATTATATGTACCATGTATAACATAATAGAAAGATTGGGATGGGTTTGGGAAGGATGTAGAAAAGAAAAAGGGCTGGTTGAGGCATTATATGTATTGTGATGTTGACACAGCATTTTGAATTAAAAAAACGAAAAAGATAATGATTAAAGTCTATGAAATTGAAGTTTCATGTCTCCTGCTATTACTCTCAATTCATCTGTGCATTAGGCTAATTTGGTGAAACAACTTTGTCTCTATTATAGCCTGTCAATATTGGTATTACTACTTGTACTATTGTCTCTGTATTACCAGTATCTCTATTTTAGCCTATTGCTCTCTGATCTTGACAGTTCATATAGAAAGACTTACCTGAATGGTTGCTAATTTATAAGACTCATAGAAAGTTCATAATATTTGGATTCTTGCAAGCATCAGATGTTTGCATTACTGGAGTATACAATAACTAATAAGATCACTTTGTCATAAAACACAAATCCATACCAAACGTGGTTCAGCATTACGTTCTGATTTTTGTTTAAATGCTCAGTATTTTATAAGAACATCATTAACAATTAGAATTTCTGGAGACTACAATTACATGTTGTTACAAGCAATTTCTTGACTTCAAAGAAATCCATAAAACAGAATGAATGATGTTCCAATAAAGTATTAAGCACATATGTGAGAGAAATGGAAGCCCCCATTCCTTGTTGAAGACATCAATATTAACGTATGGTTTTCTCTGGGACTATGTGGTACAGATCATATTATCTTCTTAGAAGCAACTAAACATGGATGGGGCTTGGAAGAGCATGCTGCTAGACTTGTTCCATTGGTGATACTCAGAATGAGGTTTAGTGGTTTAGTGAGAAGGGTCTTGATTTAGATTTAGCATATGAAAGCTCAAGGTAAGCCAAAATGGTATCTTAGACCAATGACAGTAGTGTCCAAACAGATGAACTCAAAGTATTTCCAGTGTTCTTATTTGGGCTGTCAAAGTATGATTTAATATATTTTCTCACAAACACTTTGATTTTTCAGTTTCGCCACAAGAGTGATAATCAAGTGAATAATCGGCAGTCTGAAGTGCTCATCGACAGCAAGTAAGAAATACATTCTTTGGGTTATTCTTAAGACCTCTGGGACACAAAAACTGGTGTTGACAATTAGTGGCTTTCTCTTGTAATTAGATATATATGTTCTTTTCCTCTTTAATTTTTTAAAAATTGAAGTGTAATTTCTTTTTATCTTCATAGCTCTTTTTTTTAATATTCAGCAATTGCTTGTGCTACCCACTAAACTTCTACTTCAAGTTCCTTTGGAGTGTCTTTCGTGGAATGTAGACATATCTTTGTCACTTTTCATTTCTACATCTAATACTATTTAGAGTCAGCACACATGTGATGTTTTGTATGTAGTAAATATTTCATGAGTGTTTGAATTATTTAATTTGGTAATTTCTGGGGAAGATTGCTGGAGAGACTTCTGACACATTACTGTATCAAGTGATAGTGATAAGAATTTTGTATTCACTTGAAAGTTGAATTTAGATGGGTTATGTACCATAATACAAATTTTTCATTGCTTTTATATTCATCCATCAATAAGGAAATATTATTTGTGGGAACAGTACTAGAATAAAAAATGCTCTTAAATACATGCATTTACACGCCAATAACAGCAAAAACACCTCCAGAAAATGGCAGAAGTCAATTTCAAGACTTCTTTCTGTTGTTTCTTATTCTCTTTCTCTCTGTCCCTTTTTTTTTGCTAATGATAATATATAGCAAAATAAATCTGTAACAGTGTACTTCAATCTGGCAGTCAGTCACATCAGCCAGTGATTTTGAATCATTTTGATATACTTAAGAATGTAATTTTTAAAGAGAAAATCATAAAATGAATCATATATGAGGGAAAATGCTGAAGATATCGGGAGGGGTTAGGCAGCCTAGATAATAACTGGTAATATATAAGTAACCTCTTTCTATAACTCAAATATTGACTGATGACTTATTACATAATGGATACCTATAGTTTTTCTTTAATGGCTTGTTTTAGAAAAGGGTGTTAAATGTACAGTGAATATAAATGATCTTAATCTAAAACCATAATTGTAGTCAGAGCCTTGGAAAATCGTTGTGTAACACGGATAAGCCATAAAGATGCCTGGAACCACGTGGTTCATTTCCAGGTTAGCAGATTTTGAACCGTTGCCACCATCTTGTGGTGTTGAAAGCATGTGTTTTGCACTCAGAGAGATTTAAGTGTGAATTTCATCCTACCCTGAGTAATCCTGTGGTCTTGGGCAAGTTTTTAATCTCCGTAAGCATCAGATTCCTCATCTTCAAAGTGGGTTATGATGGGATCTCTCCCATGGTCAGAGATGCTGTGAAGGTAAATAAGCTGCTGTGGAATGCGTGGCCCCGTGTCTGGTGTGGTGTTAGCATTCTTCGCCTAGCCTTGTTGTTTCTTTAAGTGCTTGTGACTGAGCTCATGTAGTGTGTGGCTTTGAGCAGCACTGTTGCGTATCTTGAGTTTCTCAAGTCTCCAAGTTCTGACTGGGCATTAGATCTGATGTTAATAGGACATGTCTAATTCCCCATGGAACATCTGATAATCAGTGCCATTATTTGAAGTCTCATCGCATATAATGTGTGCTAAAAATAAGTACAATTACTTGATGAATTTGAACTAATGGCCCTAGCATGTCTTTTACTGTCTCTCAAATTACCAGTTAAAATTTGCCGTGATACCTGGATAGCGATAGACATTGGGGCTTCTATTTGGAAGCCATGGGATTAATCCAGTAATTTAGATATTCAGAAATTTGATGACCATACGTCTCCCACACATCCTGGCTATCATTATCATTATTATTAGAAGCAGTGTTAATATTACTTTCTTGTGGTTTTATTCAGCTTTTTATTAATTCCATATGAAGGAGTATCTCTGTAACTCAATATGGTGTGATGTTTTGAAAAGTTTTGTTGCTGATCCTGTAAAGTTGAAGAGAGAAGCACATATCATTGAGAATGGGGTATTCTTTAGGATCCAGTAAAAAATCAGGCACAAATTTCCATTTGAGAAGTTACCCACAACTGTGAGCTCCTCTAGGGCAGGGATCCTCTCTCTCAATCATATTTGTGTCTCTTGAGCCTACCACAGTGTAAGCTGAATTTTCAAACTAAGCTGTAGCAAGTATCCTTGATGGGAGAGCATCTACCAGAGGAGCTAGTTTTAAATTTTGCTAAATCACACATCATTAGCCAATTCCAGTGGCTGGGATGGTGGCTTCTGCAGAATGTGATCAGGCTGTGGAGACTGGCTTTTCTCTTTTTGGATTTTGAGATGTTGGGGAAATAAAATGGGCTCAGATCTGAGACAGCACAAAGGGCTTTGAGGCCTTTGGAACTGGTGGTTGTAGAGGGTGATGCTGGGCTCTGTTCAGCTCTCCACTGTCCTCCTGTGCTCACCCCCAGGCTCCTATGTGTGCTACTTCTAAAGAGCTTGCACCTGCCACTTCCTTCAGAGCACCATCCTTGGGATATTGGAACCAGTGACCAACTGGTGCAGGAGTATGAAAGAGCAGCTCCCCTGCCTCCAGTTGGACAAACTCTGAGACAAAATCTACACTCCCGAGTGTCCCCTGAGATCAGCCTGGGGGTGGGACTGGTCTGCAATCATGCCCTTGCTCGGCTTCTTTTCCTTCCCTGTGTTGCTTGTCATCACCCACGCTGGTTTCCACTGGAAGTACTTTCTTAACGAACCACTTGTATGTGAATCCTCATTCTCAGGATTTGCTCCTAGGGAAGAAGACATAAGACAGTAGTTAATGCATAATTAAGCCCATGGCAATATTAACAGAAAATATTAAGAAAGTGTTTTGGCCCTATCCCTGGCATCTGTGGGTCATGATCCAGGAGTAAAGTAAAAAGGCTGAGGGGATCAGGAGCCCTGGGAGTCCAGGTGTTGCTGGGGGTGGGTGTCTCATTGGGTTGGGCAAGGCCAAGTACTTATAGGTTCTGTCATGTGTTCCTGGCAGAAGGTCTTGGACTTAGGGTGTTCGTGCTAGGGCAGGAGCCATGGCTTGTCCTGGAGTGGGTGAGGCATAGTCAGCTTTAGGGAGGAGGTCCCTGAGGGAAAGGGGTGGGATAATGTACCAGTCGGGAAACCTGGGCCCATGTAAATGATCACTGTGTGACTGGGCAATTAATTTTCCTTCTGGGCTTCAGGTTCCCCTTCTCCTGTGCTCAGAAGCAAGGAAGGTGGACAGCTACATTCAGACTCAACACATATTTATTGAGCAACTACCATGTGTGGGCCCCAGTGCTCCCCCATTTAACCCTCATAAAACCCCAAGGTGTGGGTAATAGTGCCCTCATTTTGTCTTAAAGAAATGAACAGTTATATGCCTGTCATTTTTTTTTATTATGGCAAAAAAAAAAAAAAACCCATATGACAAAATTGACCTTCTTATCCATTTTTACATGTCCAGTACAGTGTTAACCATATGCACATTGTTGTGCGACAGATCTCTTTTTTCTCTTGCAAAACCGAAACTCTATACCCATTGAGCAACTACTCCCCGCTTCCCTGCCTCTGGCAACCACCATTTTACTTTCTGTTTCTAAGAGTCTGACTACCTTAGATACCTCACATAAGTGAATCAAGCAGTGTTTATCTTTTTTGTGACTGAGTGCCCCCATTTTAAAAATGTGGAGATTAAGGCCCAGAAAGGGATGACTCTCCAGGGTTCTGTGGCAAGTAAAAGCCTACATTACAGTTCTTCTATCTGCTCATGATGCAACGTGTAATTGTGGACTTTGTGTTCTGATCATGTCTTCACTATTTATTTTGTGTTTGAAGTGCTTTGTATAGATTTATATAAATATAAACATTGTATGATATATGTAGTTTATATATAATATGCATATGTAGACAAACATATATGTCTATACTTTCAGTGACTGAAGCATTACTCTCTATGTTCTTAGCATTGTGGAAGCTGTATTGCTGAGCATTGTAAACCTAAGCCACAAAATAATTATGGGAACAAAACCCTTCCCTTCAGTTGGGTGCAGTGGCTAAAGCCTGTAATCCTATCTGGGATGTGCAGGTGGGTGGATCATTTGAGCTCAGGAGTTCGAGACCAGCCTGAGCAAGAGCAAGACCCCATGTGTACTAAAAAAAAAAAAAAAAAATTCTAGAAAGAAATTAGCTGGATGACTAAAAATATATATAGAAAAAATTAGCCAGGCACGGTGGTGCGTGCTTGTAGTCCCAGCTACTCGGGAGGCTGAGGCAGGAGGATCGCTTGAGCCCAGGAGTTTGAGGTTGCTGTGAGCTAGGCTGACGCCACGGCACTCTAGCCCAGGCAACAGAGTGAGACACTGTCTCAAAATAAATAAATAAATAAAAATAAAATGCTTCCCTTCTATCCTTCCTTTTCAACTTTACTTTTCTGATTTTCTTATTCTGTTCCTTTCAAATCAAGATGAATCTTCTGCATCCGCAGTTATAATATGTGAAAGTGCTTAAGAAATGGGTGTTGTATTTAGTCTTTGATAAAATCTTTTGATGACTTTTGTTTTAAAGTTAAGCAGGGGTGGCATGATTCCATATTGTAGGGATTAACGTGACTACTGTATTGTGCACATTCTCAGCCTTAGGCTGCAAAATACTGTTTGCTGACTAAGTCTGTTAACACCATTAGATACTTAAATGTGTCATAAGGGAACATTTCCTCAAGTTGTGCTAACTATCCCTGGCCACTAGGGATAGTTGGGTCTCACTTGTCCTCACCTGCAACTGAGCAGGTGAGGACAAGTGAGACCCAATCACATGCTCTACAACCTAGACATCACATCAGAATCACTTGGGGGAGTTAAAAAAAATATCAATGTTCCACCCACATCCCAGAGCAATTAAATGAATGTCTTCAAGGTGAGGGCCTGGTGTTTCTTGAAGTCTCCAAGATGAGTCTAAAGTGTAGGCAGTGTTGAGAACCTCTAATCGAAGCCATCTCCTTACCCACATCTCTCTCTCTATGCTTACATATCTCTCTAGTTTTAAAAGACACCCGAGAAAAAGAATTCCATTTATTATATTTTAAAATGGTAAACATAGTCTTTCATGTAATAAAATATCCTTATAACAAAATAATTCCGTAATGCAATTTACATTTTTTTTTTGTAGTAGGGCTCATATTTTTAGTCAAACACTTGGCCAATCAAGAATTACTTTGCCACGTTTTCTTTCCTTCAGACATTCAAGTTTTGTTTTTTCCCATTTCATCTTTTATTTCTTTCCTAATTACATGTATTGTTCTCAATGCAGAATCATTTGCTGACTCACATATGTATGCAACTTCCAATTTTTGTTGTTTTATCCCATCAAAATTTCTAGTGATGTGGATTTTCAGTGTGGAAAGGGATGTGGAGACCCTCTGCTACCCAATTAGGCAGCTGGAGCCACGTGCGGCTCCTGAGTGCCTGAAATGTGCCTCGTCCAAGTTGAGATGCGCTACAAGTGTAAAGTATACACCAGATTTTGAAGACTTTAGTACTGAAAAAAAGAATGTATGCTATCTTATTAATAATTTGTTTTATGTTGATTCCATTTTGAAATTATAATATTTTGTATACAATAAATAAAATAAATAATTTAATAAATTAAATAAAATATATTGTTAAAACAAAATTTATGTTTTTTAAAGACCCTTTTTTGAATGTGGCTACTGGAAAATTTAAAATTATATATTTGTGGCTGGCATTCTATTTTTTTTTCTTTCTTTTTTTTTAGAGACAGGGTCTCGCTATGTTGCTCAGCTTGGCCTCAAGTGATCCCTCCCACCTCAGCCTCCTGAGTAGCTGGGATTACAGGTGTATGCCACCATGCCTGGCTTATTTCTATTGGACAACACTGCTGTCTAATTTAGTTACAGGTGAGACAACTGAGCAGAGAGGAAAATGAACTTTGTGCTGTGAGTCTGGCCTCCTGACGCTCAGCCCAGGATTCTCTGTTCATTATTCCAAGCTGCCAACATCTGTGGTTTGTGTCATTATTAACATATAGAGTCAGCAGAATTTTTTCTTAATGTTTTTACTTCTCTAACATCTTTTTTTCTTTTCTTTTCTTTTTTTTTTTTTTTTTTTGAAGCAGAGTCTTGCTCTGTCACCCTGGGTAGAGTGCAGTGACATCATCATAGCTCACTGCAACCTCAAACTCCTGGGCTCCAGCGATCCTCCTGCCTTAGCCTCCAGAGTAGCTGGGACTACAGGCACATGTCACAATGCCTGGCTAATGTTTCTATTTTTAGTAGAGACGGGGTCTTGCTCTTGCTCAGGCTAGAGTTGAACTGAGCTCAAGCGATCCTCCCACCAGAGTGCTAGGATTACACACATGAGCCACCACGCCTGGCACCTCTGACATCTTCTGAACTTAAACTTTTGTATTAGAACAATCTGAAATCAGATGCTCCAGTGCTCTTACCCATCTTCATTCAGTCAGGATGTTTCCCTGACTCCTCTAGATTTCAAATTGCACTTGACCATCAGCTTTTTGTGCAACACATTCCACTTTATACTTTCTCAAGCGTTGGTAAACTGCTTAAATCTCCCACACTCTCACAGACCTGTTCCCACCAATCTTACTCATTTTTCTTCTGAAAACTGTGTGTATTATGGGGAGGGGGAGGGGCTTTCTTTTACTACTGCAGAGTATTGTCCCCGTACCATTCAAGTCCAGTCTTCCTAGATGCTACCTAATTATGTGAACAAATATACTATTTCAATAGGAACAACTTTTCTCTTTGTTTAATTGAGTTTTCCAGTTTGATTGAGTGATGACTCCCATTGGATATTAGTATTTAAAATTTTGTGTCATTTTTCTTTAGTATATTTTTTCCATTGTAAAAGCGGCATATGTTCATTAAGAGAAATTTGGAAAATAAGAAAAAATAGAAGGAGAAAATAACATCCATTCTTCCACTATCCAAAAGTAATTATTGTTACTATTTTTTTTGTATTTTCCATGTCTTTTTTTATATGCCAAGATTTATTATAATCATGTATATTTTTATCCTCTTACTTCACATCATATTCCATTTTCATCTTTATACACATAATTTTTCAAGGCTGCATAGCATTCCACTGAGTGTATGTCTCATAATTCATGTAACCATTTCACTATTGATTGATGTTTAATCTGTTTTCAATTTTAAAATATAATTTCTTAATCTTTCTAAATTGATAGTTACCCTTTTCCATGGCTGAGTTTTTGTGACATTTATAAACACACCGTGAATGATTCCATAAACCCATATTTCCTATATTAAGTAACTAGAGCTTGAAGCATTGTTACTCAGTCTACTGACAACAATCTTCATCAGAGCATCCAGGACTCAAGCGTGAGCAGGACCAGGTCAGGTGTATTGACCGAACCTGGGAGCTTTAGTTCCATCAAATATGGGAGTTTCCTCACTGGGTGACTGTCAGAACACCTCCACCAAGTTTATCTTTTCTTAATCACAGCACAAGATGAAAAAAACCTCCAAAATGTTCTGCTTTAAAAAATATATTAGTGTCACATGTAACTAATCCCCAAACATCAATAATAAACAACTTGCCCAGGAAGGGCGTGGGGTGGGGTTTATATGTGGCATTGCCTTCTGCTGGACTTTTTCCAAAATGTCCGTTTTGGGGGCTCAGAATGAATTCTTCTTCTTCTTAAATACGTTCTTTTTCTATTTGAGCACCTGCAACAAAAAATAACCAAAGATCATGGAACTTAGTGTGTCTACAGCTGACACACATTTAGTGTGCCTGTGTGCATCTTGTAAGTGGGCGAGTGGGACTCTGTTGATCACACAGGAAAGCTGATGTGCCCTCTATTGAGTTATCTTGTCTCAGTTGTGGGCTTGCAGTTGGAGTGGAGACTTCTGTGGTTAAGCACAAGGCAGAGGACCAACTTCCTGGGTCTTTCATCTCCAGCCCACCCAGATTACTTAGACATTATGGTGGTACCATTGGGTCTAGGGGACAGCTGTTTAGGGTCTATATGAAGAGACCTGCAGATTTGAAAGGAAAATTTGAGAAGAAAAATCTTTTTAAAAACAATATTATTAATAATAAAACAAACTTTCATAGATGTGAGTAATAAACGACACCCACAACAGTGAGTTGAAGAGCAAGCTAACGAGTAGTCTCGGTGCTTTTCAAACCCAGTGAAAGTGGTTTAAAAATTAATTTTTAACTCACACTGTTAACTCACAGCGAAATTGTTTCAAAAACGGTTTTGTCTTCAGTAAATTAATTTCAGCTTCTTAAGTCTTGGATTTGTCATTTCTTGGGCAGTTTTTCTTTGTCAGCTTTGCAGACGAGGGTCCATCTGCAGAAGGGTCCATCTGCCAATGGGCTGGTTTCTGTACGTGAGCCATGACGTTGTTATAGTTTTCATGAATGATTTTCCATTGTCATCAATTATTATATTGCGTGGATACAATTTTTTAAGGGCTGAATTTCTAAATGATGACTGTTTCCCCGAATGAAGTGCATCTTGAAATAACAGGAAATTATAACACTTTCAAAACCCTACACGTGAGGTGTTCAGTGGCATCTCCTAATTTCTTTTTAAAGTTTATGTAACCCAGATGTTAGCGGCTCCCTTTTCTCCACTTAAAGCTCCTTCAAAAAGCCCTCTCACATAAAAGCCTTAGAGAGCAAGGAAGACTTGACTGCAGAGTTTGTGGGAGAGATCGCCGAGGAGGTCTATTTCCCATATATTCCTTAGCAAGGAAAGCGAAATCCCATTTTAACATCTTTTTTCACCAGACTTCTCCTCCTCTGTTGCCGGCCTTTTAAATCTCTCCTTCCCTCATTCAGTTCTCAGTGTAGTTGGCCTCCATCTTCTCTCTCCCAATATCTGGGGCCTCTCAAGTTTATCTCTTCTTTATTACTCAAAGTAGTTTGTTTCTTCTTCAGCTGTGAACTCAAACCCATTGCAGCCAATCACCCAAGCAGACCAACAGCAGGCTCTTCTGTACCCAGGACCCACTTATCTTAGCTGACAATGGAAGTGAAAAATACACCAAGTCCTATGCAACATTTAAGCCTCCATTCTCACTTTTGTTACAAAACATAGGTTTATGAATCTTTTCTTAGTTGTTATAGGGAGGAGATCCAGAATTTCTTCTGAAAAAAAAAAAAACCAAACTCAAACCTAAACCACAAAAACTCTGGAGATGTTAGAACATTGACATTAAAAATGTAAAGTCTTCTTAGGATCTTAAAATCTGAGAACTATCAAAATATTACAGTGAATAAATTTGGTTTTGATCACTGCTCAAAGGTTGTCTATACCAAACCAAGCCAATGTTTTAACAGCTTTTTTTGATTAACTGCTTATCCCTTGTCAATTTTTCCTCAGCAGCATTTTGCTTTAGAATCCCTGAGGTAATCTCTTCCATGCATTTTAAACTGATATGGGATCTGTTTGTGGTGGGCAGAAAACTAAGAAAACTTGAAAGAGCATAAACAAAATATAGAAATCACTCTTGACTTCACTGCCTGGATCAGAATAAACTAAAATTGATTTGTGGATGCGTTTTATGGCTCCCTTCTTCTCCTTCATCTTTGCGTTTTCCTCTTCTTTTTCTCTCTACTTCTCCACACAATATTTGTTTTAAAAATAATTGAGATTTTACTATATCCTACTGTCCGGGTTGAATGGTGCAAAGATATGTCCAAAGGAACCTGTGAATGTGACCTTACTTGGAAAAAGAGTCTTTACAGATGTAATAAAGTTGGAGATCTTGAGATAAGATCAAGGTGGGCCCTAGATCCAACCGCAGGTGTCTTTTAAGAGAAGAGAAGGGAAGAGGAGACACAAAAAAGATGGCGATGTGCAGATGGCGGCAGAAATTGCGGTTACATAGCTCCAAGCCAGGGAATACTTCAGGCTACCAAAAGCTGGGAGAGAGGCATGGGACGGATTCTCCCTTAGAACCTCCACACCTGTCGCAGCCTTGCTGACACCTTGATTTTGGACTTCTCGCTTCCACAACTGCGAGAGAATACAGTTCTGCTGTTTTAAGCCACACAGTTTGTGGTGATGTTATAGCAACCCTACAAAACTAATACTCACTTGTTTTTAGTTTTTGCTTAAGCGGTTCTATGTTTGTTTGTTCTCTCACTCAGGAGACATTTATTAAATGCCTACTACGTGCCAGGCAGAATGCTATATGCTGGGGATACAGAGTTAGATCAGACACAATTTCTTCCCCTAATATAATGCAATCATACTTATTTGGTACATAACAGGTTTATTTCTAGAACTGCCATGATGCTCTCACATTTCGTTGTTTTTACTCCCAGGTCATGAACATGAGCAAAATGATGAATTTTATCAGGAATGAGTAGCTTGCAAAAGTTCATGTCAGTACACAGGTTCTGTAGACAAAACAATGCCAGGTTGTGGAAAGCTCTGGTAGAGTTTGGAGCCTGGGTGGCAATGGGGCTCTGAAGCTGTAACTCAGGGGAATGTTGAGCCACCCTTAAACTTGAGAATCTTCTCAAAAACTGAGATTATTTCTTTAGTCTACATTATGAAATTTTCTAATTTTCTCTCCTTATTGATCTTTGGCAAGGATTAGATGTTCCATACTAGAATGAAAAAGGAAAGATGGAGTCAGATAGCAAAGAAAGTAAGAAGAATGATCTCTAGATTAGATTTAGAGACTCAAAAGGACCTGGGAAATTTTAGGGCTGTCAAAAATTATACTGTCAGCAACACATGGAAAGAAGACTTTGGCAGTGGCATTGTGGAAGAGTTCCTGGAGATGAGGAAGAAAAGGAAAATATAATTGAGAGTGATGCTGAACATCGTAGAAAGAAGGGAATGTGCTCTACTGATATAGAAAGAGATTTTAAAGACCTGCAGAAAGTTGATAGCATTTTCTAATGGACAATACAGTACATCCTCACTTAACATCGCTGTACAGCAGGTTCTCGAATAATGTTGCTTAGTTCGAAGTCGTTTCATTATAACATTATGAGAAAAAAAATTGGTTTTGTTTTATGTTGTTTTACCTGAAGTCACAGTTTCCAAGAACCTATTCTTAATGTTAGGTGAGGACTTCCTGTATATGGTGGAATAAAGTGTGTTTTCTATAATCTTTGGGGGAGAAAGTGAGCATTCCTTCACAATAAGCACTTATTGGATTTTAAATTTGCCTAGTGACCAGTGTTAACTCCAGCACGGGGAGTTGCAGGTGGATAGAAGAAAAGCTAAATATTGAGTATTGATAAATGAAATTGAGGTTAGAGAGGGATTCACGGAGGATAGTCCTCAAACAGCAGGAAGATTAGGGGACACATTTCATTCAGATAATCTAGTTTGCTCAGTGTCAATCAACATGTGCTAGGGCCTCATCAGGGCCATGAATTAGGGGTTTACTGGGGACATTAAGAGTAGTGGCAGGGATTCATGCTTACCACTCATCTATCCATTCATTCAGCCCACATTTGTGTAACGCTTCTGTGTATCAGCCACTATTCTGGGTACGAGGGACACAGGGATTATTAAGACCCATGTTCCTTCCATCAAGGAGTCTGAAGTCTAGGGGAACAGGTGGACACATAAACAGACTATTATTTTATAGCAGTAGGTGCTGGGATAAAAGGAACATGTGATACTCCAAGTGCACACATATGGGAAGACCCTAACACAAGTTTTGGGAGGCTGGCAGGGATACCATTATCTCAGAATAACTCCTGAAAGAATTGTCCCCAGCAAAGATCAGCCGTTGAAGGGCTACCTGAATGGTGCGATGAGCAGGGAGGGAAAGCAGTGAAGAACCAGCGAGGAGGCCAGGCCTCAGAGGATGACGAGGCCCTCACAGGCTTATTGCAGAGGGAGGCCAACAACATGCTGCATGAAAAGCATGGATAGATGAACTAGCATAAATCCATCCTCCCCCGTCCCTCTCCCATCTCTCCAACTATGTGCCCTGGTGAGATGCGGTCCACTGGAGTGCCGTCTTCATATGCAGACTGCTCCCTATAAGACTGTTGGCTGCACAGCAGTGGGAACTTCTGTTGTCTTTCAGTCCCACGAGGCGGGAGGGTGTTGAGGCAAGCCCACTAGCCTGGTTTCAGGAGGCTGGGGTCTGGTCCTGGCTCTGTCACTAATTGGCTACCTGAGTGAGGACCAAGGACCTCATGTCTGTCATCTATAAAGCAAAGGAGTTGGTTACCAGCCATTTTCAAACCTTACTTTTTCCAATCGGCAGAACCCCTTCCAGATGAAATCTCACGTGGAAACCCATATGTAGAACAGATAGACACACTGTTGTTGCTCGAGATGAAACTGGGGTGGGGTGCCTAGAGCAGACGTGCTCAACTGCCCTCTCCCCCATCGTGGTGGCCTCTGAGGGGCCTCCACGAACATCGCTGGACTGCATAGTGCTTTCCCCAAATGAGGTGTAATGATTGCCTGGGTCTGAGTCACCCCAGGTACAGATTTGTGGGCTCTTTCCCAGACCTCCTGAACCAAAATTTCTGGGTCTGTGACCCAGGCAGGACTCTATTTTTAATAAGCATCTCATGAGATTCTCATGTACGTTGAAGTCTGACTGCCATTGGGCCAGATGTTTCAAAGTCCCTCTTGGTCTTAAATACTGTGACTTTGTAATCCTCTTCAGCTTTGGCATGATGGTAAGGAGCCAGAAAAGGGAAGTCCGTGACTCTACAGGGCAGAAAGAGTCACCAGAAAATGGGAGGTTGGAAGTGGAAGGGAGGATATGATGGTGATAGCAATAGAGGTGATAGTGGGAGAGGAGAGTCGGGTATAAGACAGTTATACCCAAGTTATAAATGGATTAGGGAAAGAAGAGGAGCTTTAACCATAAGATCTTCCAACAGTGAAGACATTGTATTCCAGATGGAAGAAATTATAGCAAAAAGTGTCAGGAGACAATTCAGAGCATGAGGCTGCCAGAGTCAACACCTTGACCAGATGTTCCCCCAAATCCTGTGCTCATCTTTATCTCGGCACTCCACCACAGCACATAGAGTCATGATAATATTTATTTGTCAATCTTTATTGAGTGCTTACTGTGTGCCAGGCACCTGGTTAGGTTCTGGGAATGCAGATGAACCCAGACAGACATGTTCTCTACAATCATGGAGCTTAGTGTCTGGTGGAGGAGGTAGATTTAATAAAATAGTCATGCTAAGTAGTGTGTAATTACAAATCAAGGCAAGTGCTGCTGAGGGAAAGAATACGGGTCTTAAGAAAGGTTTCTTTCTGTGTGTGTGTGAGTAGGGAGCATCGGCAGAGGTGAGAGGAGGTGAGATGAGGCCGTTTAGGAATGAGTTCTTTGAGGAAGTAGTACATCGGAGCGGGGAACTTGATGATGACTAGGAGTTAACTGGGCAAAGGTGGTGGTGGGAGGGGGAACGATGGGGTGAGAAGGAGAATTCCAGATAGCGGGAACAGCATGTGCAAAGGCCCCGTGGAGGGAGGCAGGATGGTGATTATGAGGGACTGAGGAGCAGAAGCCCGGAGAGTAAGGCAGAGAGAAGAGCAGGGGGAGACAGGGCTTGGAAGAGCCATCAGAGGCCAGACCCTGCAGGGCCTTGAAGGCCACATTAGGAGTGTGGGTCTTTGGCCTAAGAACAGAGAGAGAATATACGGAAGGATTTGTCTCTGGAAAGTCTCACGCCTGTTGCGTGGGGAGAAGCCAATGCAGCGGGCTCAGGGGAGATGTGGGCGAGGGTGGTTGCCCTATTGCTCTACTTGTCTGTCTGTTCTTATTACTGTGCTTGAGGCTGAGACAATCTCTGTATTCTTGTCACCAACTGAACAGTGTCCAGCAAACAGCTGATACTCAATGATTATGTTATGGGTCATGAGCAAAATGCATTTAAATGAATTAAATAAATCATTTGGAGGCAAAAGCAGAATATCTTTTCAGTTCCTTCCCTTCTTCCCTGCAAGTAATGTAGGGCAAAGGGAGGTGTCCCTATATTTCGTGCTCTGTGCACATTTCTGTCTGCTGTCATTGCCACTTGAGAAGGTGGAGTCCTTGGATACCAAACCCAGCTTTAATCCTAGTGTGCTGTGTTATTGGGAGTCTCTTTGGCACTGCGGACCTTAACGTGCATTGGGACAGTGTCTGACATTTAAAGAAAGGGAGAGGATTAAGTCCATCTGGGCTTCATTTCTGAATTAGCAGAGCTCAAGATAGGACTTGAGGCAACGCTTACTGTTTCACTCGCAGCCAGCCCCGGGTTGTAGCATGATGGACAAACAAAAATGTGGGAACCTGGGAAGCCCTAGACACTTGGGGGGAGAAGCAGAGAGGGGCCTGCTGGGGTCTGTGGCAGACGCTTCCCTCCCATCAGCCCTGGCTGACGAGTCCTGTTCACCCAGCCGGCCTCATCTGGTTACCTTGCTTCTTTCCCGGCATTTGTGTTCTGACATGCTTTCCCCTTTACACTGCTAAACTTAAGACTTCATTTTCAAATCAAATGCTCATTTGGCTGGCTGCCTGAGAAATCACATGTGGAGCGCTGGGAGTCCAAGGCAGGGGATGGTGCCCTTGCTTCTGGAGAGCTGGTCTGGAAACCATATGAACTGTAAATAGTTTTAAAACGTACCAAAAAAAAAAAAAAAAAGCTTTCTGTCAAAAGGGGAGAGCCGAGGTTTTTTTTCTTTCTAGACTCAGTTATTAAGTATCTGTTGGAAATTACCGACCTCTATCATGCAGTCTGTTTACTCTGTCAGCCCAGGTTGCAGCAATCCAGACTGAACCCTCCTGAGAACTCAGCTCTGCAAACACTTGCTTTATTAGAAAATGCTTTTGGAGTCACAGTACCATGAGTTCAATTGCTAGGTACATCATTTTAATGGAAATTTGCCTTCTTTTACTTAATACTTCTTTTGGAAACTCTAGTAATACAAATATGTTAATATATATATATTTTTTAAAATAATAGAACCTAATTATCCAGTAAGAGCAAGACAAATAAAACATGAGAAAAGGGACATGGCTGCCTATATTTGCAGCCCATCGGGTAACTAATGCACATAATGTCATTTCTCTCAGCATGTGATCTTTTGTCTTGGTTGGGCTTTCTCTTTTTTACCTGATTCTTCATTATAAAAAGTAGTTTTGAAAGATTTTTTTTTTTTTTTTGCCTTTGGTCTCAATTCTTGTGGGTGCTGTGGTCCAGAGATGCAGTCACACTTTCCATGCTGAGACTACCAGGGTCGCCCTTTCATTCTGTTTTGGTGAATATCTTCAGATTCGTCTTCTTTTTTCTTTTTCTGTATTCTAACTTTTGTCCTCTCCATATGTCTTTTCTCACTCTTCTTCTAAGCATGAAGAAGAAAGAACACTGGAACTGAGATATAAAGAACAACAGGAAAACAATATTCAACAGAGACTTGATTAAACAGAGAACGTTTTGGAATATTAGATGTCTAAAAATGTAGGGCTAAGAGTTTGTGCAAACAAATATGCAAAGGACTGTAGCATAATTGCTTATGCTTATAATGGGCATACAGATTTGTTGACGTTCACTTTCAAATCTGGCACCGATAATGTCAAACTAATATAAGTTCTACCCAAATGTACTTAATTATGGCCATCATCCTTGGCATGAAATCTCCTGCTTAGCCAAGTTGAACATGGAGTTTCCAGTAATGTCTCTTATGATTAGGAAAGAAATTCAGAAGAGAGAAGATTGCTTATACACGTATTTAGACATATTTTTACAATCTATAAATTAGACCATAAGGTCTTGAAACCCCTTGATAGCTAGAAAGCAGAGAGGGCTTGGAGGAGTGGGAGGCCAGCCTATCATTGCTACGAAGCAGGAAAACTTCATCCCAGAGCTGGGTGGAGCACACAATGCAGAGTGTTTTCCAGAAAGTAATTAAAAGGGCAAATTTCTGGCAAGAAGTTTTCATCTTCTAATAGATAAAATCAGAGTCTACTCCAGGCAAAAAAATCATCTTATGGATATATCTGGGGAAAAGAAAAAAGCCTAGAGACTTTGGGATTTGAGTAATGCCAGAGAGAAGTGAAGGGATTGCATTACAAGGTCTTTATCATCCCTCTTATCTCTAAAATATGAGAAATGGAACTACCATTTGATATACTAAGCCCGGGCGCAAGGCTTCCCCACTGTTCCAGGGACTTACAGAGCTGTGGTCAGTGGGGCCTGGGGCAGCAGCTGTGTTAGGACCATCACCAGAAGCCAGGTTTACCTAGGTCTGCCGGGTCTGGGGACAGTGAATTCCTTTGGGTGCTCTTGCTCATGTCCTAGGTTGGGCCAGGAGAGAGTGTGGCAGTTCCCACTTATACTCCAATCCTGCTGCCTTGGATTGGAAAGGCCGATAGGGCTCAACAACAGAGCCAGTCTTGTTAGGGCCTTGAGTTATTGTCCCTGAATTATTAATACTAAGACCAGATATAACATGGTTGTTCTGAACCAGAGGAATCTTTAGATCTTAGCTCCCCAAATATTGCATACCTCCTATGCTCCCCGAATGATTAACATACCATTGCTGGATTCATGACTCACATTTTGTGGGAGAGAGACAAACGAGTGGATAGTTTCACTGTAATGTATGTGATGATGGAGGTTTTCATGGACTTCTGTGGAAGCACTGAGGAGAGGGTACATAGCCCAGTCTGGGAGTCACAGGGGGCTCCCTAGAAGAGGCGAGGCTTTAAAACTGATCAGCTAAAAATATTTAAAAAAACCTAGAACGGTAAAAATGTCACTTTTTAGAGAAAAGCACTATCCCTTGTTGTTGTATTAGTTATTTTTCGTACATGTACATATATGCAGAAAAGCCCATGCAATGCAGGCAGCCCCCGGGTTATAGGTGACCCAACTTAGGGCATTCGATACTCAGGCACAGACTCCCGAGGCTCCCTGTAAGGGTGACTTATTTAGATAATTAAATTAATAACGCGTTTCTTCCGTGCATATAAACAACCCCGCGTGGCAAGCGGTCTGTTGGCGCAGCGTCGTCACACGGGCGGCTGGTCTCCTTGTTTATACGGTCGCTTACGCACAGCGTCGCTTTCATCTTCACTTTTTTATTCGATTCTGTGAGTCTGTGTTTACCCTGTGACCATGCCTTCAAAGCAAACGTCCACTGCAAGTCCAGTGTGAGCCTGCAGCGAAGAGAAAGGTGATTACAGTGGAAATGAAAGCAGAAATAATCAAGTGTTCAGAGAAAGGCCAGATGCCGGCATTCTCTGGGAAAGCGTCAGGCTTCAGTCGCTCGGCCATCGGAGCAATTACAAAGGGTCAAGTGAGAATAATGGAACATGTGAGGCAGTGCGCCAGTGAAAGCATCAGTTATTACCAGGCAGCATAGTGGATTAATTATTGAAATGGAAAGGTTATTATTGATTTGGTGCGAAGATCAAAATAAGCATAACATTCCTATTAGCCTAGTGTTGATGCATCATTAGGTGAGTGTTAACATTTAATATTCTTTTTTGGAATTTCTCCCGTCTCCTATCTAAAGCTTTTGCATGAGTTTGTTTTTATGTTCTGTTTGTTTGAATTAAAAGAAAGAGTATAATAGTTTCTGTAACATTATTACAGTACAGGGTATTATAATCATAATTACAGTATTATACTGTATTATTATTATCACATATGAACCATTATAGTATTGTTATTATTTTTATTGCCATACATGCATTGTGCATCAGGGGTCCATGTTGCACACAAATCTGACCTAAAGACATTCTCAGGAATGTATCTCATCTGTAATCCGGGGAACACCTGTATATACAACTTGTATTCCGTTTTTTTCTTTTATTGTCTGAACTGTTATCCTTTGCCCTGCAATGGTTCATACTGTCCCTACCCAGTGTGTTATCTCTTTTATACTTTCCTAGGGCCTTGCCAGCAGGTATAGCCATGTGAAACCATTACATCAGCTCTAGAGCTAAAAACGCTAAACACATAGTGTGACTGACCACATAAATAGCTACTGTATTCAAATATTCATTCAACAAATATGTATTGAGCCCCTAATATGTGCCACACGCTGTCTTACATACTAAGGCTACAGAAAGGAGCAGGCCGGACAAATTCCTGCCCTAAGGAACCAGTTTTCTAGTGGGGAAGACAGACAATAAACAAAATATAAATAAATAACGTGATTTCAGGTTATTAGAAGTGCGAAAAAGAAAATAAAATAGAGTAATAGGAGAGAGAGTGATAGGATGGGAAGGGGGCAGATGATTTTAAATAGGGTGGCCAGACAAGGCCCAATGAAGAGGTGAGATTTGAGTTGAGAGGGAGGTAGCCATGTTTGGTAAAAGAAACAACAAGTATAAAAACCCCAAAGTGGAAATGGAAATGAACTTGATGGCCAGATGTCTACTGTGGCCAGAGAACTGTAACGAAGGGGAGTTCTGAAGGGCTGGCAAGAGCCAATTCCTGTAGGTAGTGGTGGAGAATTCGGATTTTATATAAAATGTAATGAGAAGCCATCAGAGAGGGTTTTAAGTAGGAACATGATATGAATGACAAAAGATTTTTCTGGGTACTGTGTAGATAGTGGATGACAGAGAGAGGCAAGAGCAGGATGAGGATGACAGATTTTGTTTCCTACTGTTGTCTAGGTGAGATGATGATACCACAGCCTTGAGTGGTAGCAATGACAGGCACAAAAAAAAGTAGGGTCCCTATCTATCTATCTATCTATCTATCTATCTATCTATCTATCTATCTATCATCTATCTATCTATCTATCATCTATCTATCTTTATCATCTATCTATGTCATTACATCATCTATCATGGTTTTTTTTTCTTTTTTTATTTATTTATTTTTTTATTGAAGTATACCTTACATATCATGTGTTTACTTCATTTTAAGTGTACAATTAAATGATTTTCAGTGAATTTACCGAGGTGTACAGTTAATCACATAAATCAGTTTTAGAGGAATTTCTTTCCCCTATTGAGACCCCTAATTCCACTCCCCAACTACTTTTCAAGCATGTCCCAC
>CAUYRT010079546.1:0-25389 GCA_963574885.1 Lepilemur ruficaudatus | reverse complement strand
CAATTAATTTCTTTCTATTATTAGTAGAGACGGGGTCTCGCTCTTGCTCAGGCTGGTTTTGAACTCCTGACCTTGAGCAATCCACCCGCCTCGGCCTCCCAGAGTGCTAGGATTACAGGCGTGAGCCACCGCGCCCAGCCTAGGTAGTTGTTTTTATAATTGATACTACAAAAATGAGGAAACCATCCAAAGTCGAAATGGAAGCACCAACTCAGTCTAACACAAAAACCCAAAGCTCTTAACCACAGAAATAAGACCTTTTCTAGAACAATTTATCATATCATAATTCCACCAGAAAAATTCCAACAAAAAGTAAAGAACAGAATTTTATAAAGAAAAAGAAATATAAACCTCAAAATTAAGGAATTTTCAGTCTAAGCATCATATATGTGCAAAGTATACTGGCAGAATACGGCACTGTAGTTCAATTTTATCAAACAACGTAAAAATTCAGACTAAAGACTGAGTATTCAGAAGAAAAGGCTTTTCTGAAGTGAGACAGACTTGGATGCCTGTTCTACTATAGAGCTTGTTTCTTCATCTGGAAAATAGGGACAAAGTGCTTTTCCTCATGGGATGGTTATGAGGACTAAATGGTAGATTACTGGGCATATAATAAAGGGTAGCTATTTTTTAGTACGTGACTATATGCTAGGACTAAGATACTACAATCGAAAAAGAAAAGATAAGGAATCAGGAAAAAACACGACAAAAGAAAAATGTACTTTGGGAGACTAGGGCAGGAGAATCACTTGAGACCAAAAGTTTGAGACCAGCCTGGGCAACACAGTGAGACCCCGTCTCTACAAAAAATTTTTAAAACTAGCCAGGCATGGTGATGTGTGCCTGCAGTCCCAGCTACTCGTGTGGCTGCAGCGGCAAGACTGCTTGAGCCCAGGAGTTGGAGGTTGTTGCGAACTACAGTTATGCCACTGCACTCCAGCCTGGATGATAGAGTGAGACTTGATTTTTTTTTAAAAAAAAAAAAAAGGGAATCTGTACTGAGAGAGGATGAGAGTTCTGAAAAAGCAGGAAGAGTTCAACATTATCCAGCAAGTCACAAAAGCCAACTATCACTATCCAAAGGACAATATGACAATATTAGTGTTCCTACCTGCCCAGTCTGATAATGTCTGGCAAATTGGTTAACTACTCGATAATCATTTGCAAAGTACTCCATCAGAATAGAAGGAACCTCTGCAAAATCAGTGGGGCACCTGGTCCCTAAAACGAGAAAAAAAAGAAGAAAAAAGTTGGCATGAATCAAATCAACATATTTATCTCACTTTTTATGTACTCTTTTAAAACTTTTATTTGGACTTCTGATGAACTATGATAGCTTTAATTCATTAAATCAATAATTCACTTCTATAAAATTATTGCACATATTTGCAGAAAAGTTTATTATAATCCTATATATTTTCCTTTATATCAAAAGTAAAACAAAATATTTGCACAGCTGCTAAAACACCTCATAAAGCAATGGCTCACACCCTCTACAAACAAACCTGTCTTCATCTATGCTAGCTATACATGAAACACCAATTAAAACATTTTTAAAATTAATATAGCATTTGTATTTAATTCACTGAATTCCATTACCTAATGCTTTCATACTTCCTTTGTTTTAAAAGTACTTTATGTTATTCACTTATTGCTCTTTGTAACAAAGTCAACCCTTAGTGAAGCAAAGCAATATTTTAAACTCAAAATTACTTAAAGCAACAAATCCTGTAAAAATTTTTTGGTAGCATTTTATGATTCTGTTTAGCCCACCTACAGTCTTTTCAAATATCTTCTCCTTGTCCAAAATACTGTGTGTGTCAACTTGGTTAATAAACACTAGATGCCAAAAATTTCCCAGGTGCTCTAATGCTGGCCACATATGATAGTGACCTTATGACCTAGAGATAAAACAACTAAAAGGAAAGTCTGTAATATCATCAAATATGGCCACATATCAGCATAAAAATCTACAAAGCAGAACTACAATTTTATATAAGGGAAAGTATAAGAAAAATAAAAAGTATTTCATCATACTTTAAAAATATACTTTACTTTGTATTTTAACTGATTTTGGATAAACAGAGGCAACATCCATTTCACTTATTCCCTCACTAACTTTGTGCTAGGTACTAAGAAAACATTAAATACATATTTATTTACTCACACACACACACACACACACACACACACACACACACACACACACATATACACACACAAAGCCACAAACTTCAATTCCATCCAAAACGCTACAAAATATAAAAAGGCACAAACTCTAAAAACAGACAACTGAGACCTACTCCTTGGTGAAAGCTGTTAATGTGACAGAAAAAAGCATAAGGAGATCATGTTGCATAACAACGAGAAGGACAAGATGAGGCAATCTGAGATAAAGGACCATGGGACATTATTCAATTTTCAAATTTTCCAAATAAAAAGCCTGTTTCCCAATTTAAAAGAAAATACATGTTTTTAAAGGATTGGATTAAATAGAAGCCCTCTTCATGGCTCACCAGTGATGTGTTGGTAGCGGGTACGTCCAAGCATGGAATGCATGGCGTGTCCCATTTCATGGAAAAGATTCTCCATCATTCCAGGAGTTAACAGAGTCGGTGAGCCCCTGGAGGAACGGGGGAGACTGAGCATCAGAACCACGACTGGGAGCTGGTAGTCTCCATCCTCCTTTAATCTGCCTCCCCGGATTGTAAAATGGCAATCCTTTGAGAACCAGAAAACGTAAAGAGTAAAACAGTCTTAATGAATATAAAATTACAATATAATGAATACAAAATTATACTTTAACTTAATCCTATTCTTATTGTGTTTAGTTTTAGATACTTTTTTTTGACACTAAGTATTCTGCTGAGATTTTAATTTTTTAAAACACCAATAATACACTGATCTTATATTGATTAATTCATTAATTCATCCCCAAACCATACACTGAACCGATGTGTCAGATGCTAGAAACAAAGTCATCAAAGATCCATGCCCTCAAGATATTCACGGGTAAGGGGAGGGGACAGACATCAGCTACTGAGGAAAGTGGCAAGAATTTTTGAGTCCCTACTGTAAGTCAGATAAGGAACACAAGACACTTTCCGTGTCTCTTGTCTTTATCACTTGGGAGAGATGGGCTCCAGACTGCCATAAGGAAAGAATCTGGAGTAACTTACTCTAGAACAGGCACTACACTGCAATTCACACGCACTGTATCACTTATTCTTCATAACAACCCTGTGAGGCAGATGTACCTCACTTTTCAGAAGAGAAAACTGGAACTGAGTCTTAGAAATGTTAAGTAACATGCGCAAGGACACCAAGCTAGAATTGCTGCATCTTGGACCTGAGCCCAGGCTGACTAGTAGGAACCAGGGCTCCTAATCACTAAAGCGGAGTCTGCTCCACCCCACCCCCTGTCTAGGCAAAGAGGAAGAACACAGACTCAGAGTCTGATGACCTGAACTCTGGGCCCACCTTCAACACGTACCAGCCAAATCATCCTGGAAAATGATCTGCCTCTATGAGCCTCATCTCTACATTTCTACCTTGTCAAATCCCATAGTGGCAGTCCAGATTCCGTAAGCTCAAATCTGTTAAAATGCTTTGGAATTTGTGAATCGCTATTCAAATATAAGGTACCATGACTGCTGTTATAACGTATAACCTGAACTCTAGATGCTTCCCATCAAGCTGCACAAAACTGCTGAAGCTGCCTGGCAAACCTGACACACAGCTAAACGAAAGGAAGGAGCCTCACGTCGTCCACATAAGCAGCTACCTGGTGGTTGGTAAGGCTTCCATATGGACACATCTTCTGCAATTTTAACCTACGTTCACTGTCAAGTATGGAATGGAGTTAAAGCTGGGGCCCTACTCAGAAAGTCTGCCTTCAAATCCCAGCACTTCTAGCTGTGTGACTCTCAAGTAACTTAAACTCTTCTCTGGCCTCAGACTCCTCATAACGTTAGAACCTGGTCAAAAGGTTGAGATGAACATTAAAAGACTGATGTGTTTGAAGGACCCAGTGCACTGGTTGGCACCAATAAGGGTTCATAAAATGTCAGCTATCATTATTACCATCACTAACACCATGATCCAGATAAAAGTGAAAAACACAGATTGCCATAATTATTTCCATAACCTTTTTTGTTTTTAAATTCTATCTTAATTTCAAATTTATATATTTAGTAACTATTAACTTTTAAATATTATAGAACTATAAAAATGATATAAAGTTCACATTAATACAAATGAACTATTGGTCACATCTAGAAACCAGTGTATAAAGAAAGGATCACCTGATGTGGTTTGTCTGTTCGTTGAAAAAAATCACAGTAAATGTACCCCAACAATCCTTCAGATTCATGAACAACAGCCTAGAAAAAAATTTTAAATGTAGTGGTAAATGAGGCCATCAGACACTAAAAGTGAAAAAACATCCCTAAGGTAAGAATCTGTATGTTAAACATCCACAGCCACACATATAGACATTTTAATTACTCTCTGTATCCCACAGTATCTTGAGATAGATTCTCTTGCCCCCCAACCCCATCCTCTTCTGCTCCACCTCTCGAATGACTTTGATTTGGGAATTGCGTGTCTAGGAGAGGAAGTCCTCCTCGTGAGGGCCCTTTGTCCCGACTGCCGATCCTCTGTAATACCTCAACCAACCACCCACAAGAGTTAGGAAGAAGTGCTGGCTCGACAATTTTAGCAGCAAAATTATTTTTTCTTCAAATCTCAGAATGCTATGACATATGCCCATGTAAATTGTAACCCTTAAATTTGAAAACTTGTTTTCAAATGCAGCTCCCAGCTTCAGCTGAAAATCAGTAATATCATTATTTATTCCCTCTCCAAAACAGGCCTATAAAAGAGACACAGCTTAAAGGAGAGACTCAACCACTAGTTTCCATCTTGCCTTCTCTGTCTTTTAAGAACTTGATGACTGTATCCCAGAGAACCCTAATTTGTGCTTCAAAATTTCCTGCAAGTATATATTTATTCATTCAATAAACACCTATTAAGCACCTACTCAGTGCCAGGAAGTGTTCAAGGCTTCTGGGATACAGTAGTGAGCACGGCTGGCAAACAGCGCCACGGCCCTGACGAAACCCGCGTGCTGCAGATCGGGCAAACCTCTTCCTCGCCCGCCTTTGTCCTTTCAGTGTCCTCCCACCAGTTTTCCTTTCTACCGTATCTCTGCATGTTACCAATCTCTGTCATTTGTGGAAGTTCATAATATTCAAATAGACACTGAGGTAAGTAAACGCAGTGATAAAATGCCCTCCTCCTGACTCTCCTCTCAATCCCACCACACACCTACTCTGTGCTCACAAAACATGGCCAAGAGACAAGGAGACAGTTTAGATTCCTTGAAACACAGTGAAAAAAATCAAGTGTGGTAAGCATGTAAGCAAAAATGAAACAACACAACAAATAAAGCCTTGGGGATAAACACATGGCTCCAGAAAGCCTCTAATCTTACGAGGGAAAATTTAAAATATTCATGCCTCAAATACAGTGGGCCCCAATGGAAGAAGGACGAACGCTGGGCTTGAAGTTATTATCAAAGAAGTCGAAGATTCAACCTTCTATCAGCTTCCTAAAAACATTTCATTTTAGAGAACGAACTCTCCTATTCATATGTTTAGATCCTTCATACACTGCCCTAAATCAAAAGTGGCAATCTGGATTTTTTTTTATGAAACAGCGATTAGACAGGACACACCCAACCAGGGCGAAGCTGACTTAAAGATGAAACTGCTGCAGACCCAACTCCACGCTGAAGGGACCGAGCACGCTGCCTCAGGCTACGCGGGCGGCTCACCAGTTTTCGGACATCTTCGCACCACACCTCTCCTTTTGCAGGCTGCTCTGCATATAACGAAATCCCCAGCAGTTTGTTAAACAAAATATTCAGGCCTTCCATGCATGCTCCGAGGGAGAAGAACGGGCTATATAAACTGGGCTCAATATTATACCTAAGAGAAGGAAGAGAGGTTCAACAGCAGTTCGGTGTATTTCAATTTCTGAAGGTAAATTCAGTTAACTTTTCATTTAATATTTAGGATCATAGTAGCTAAAAAAAGAAGGATTCAAACATAAAGGTATATTTCTCTCACTTGAGGGATTTTCAGACTCAGTTTGTTCAGAAGAATGACGTCTAATTACTACCAGTGTGAGCAGTAACGCAGTAATTAGGGCAGACACAGCAGTCCCTCACCTTTGTCCCGTTCAGGTTGTCTACTCTTTCACTGGTCCAATCACAGTCTGTCCCAGTTACGCGCGTGCGCGCACACACACACACACACACACACACACTGCTTTATACACACTTGTAAGCAAAGTGTGACCAGTTCCAGTTATAATGGTAAACCTTACCTTATGAGATGGGTAATAATCTAAAAAGTTGTGACTTACAGCACATAAATACTAAACAAATAAAAATCCTGGTGTACGCTAAGTGAATTTAAAGTTCTAATCCGGTAAAAAATTCATTTATGAAACAAGTCTGGAATATAAACAACCAGATCTTAAGTTATCTGTTTTATAGTTATATGTCTTAAATTAACGACAACGTAACTGGTAAGGTTAATTATTCTTCACCCCCAAATAACTGTTTTTATGTCCTATATATTCCAACGTAAACCAAAGCAAATCTAAAATATGTCATCGGAATGTTCATTTTTGAGTCATTAAGTCAGGCCAAAATGCATAACCACAGACAAAAATAATGGCTCTAGAATAATCGTAGGGGCTCACTGTATTGTCATTTTTGGGATTCACAAAATACAAATTTATATATATATGTATAAAGATATACAAACTTATAAGTATTACTAAATGATTAGAGTCAGTGAATGAACATAAATTACGCAACAAACGAGACTTCGGCTGTAGAAACCCACAAACTGACAAATTAATTTCTGCCCAGTTTTCACTGAACCAGAATCCCAGTGTTGAAGAGACGTTAGTGGTCCAGCGCCCTCACGCGCTGGGTCATTCGTTCAGACGTGCTGGCCACAAACCTGCCGGGTGTTGGAGGAAAGAGATGAAGAGCGCTTTGTCTCTAAGGAGCTCACGGTGATGGGAACGGAGAAGGGACCGGACTGCGCCGCGTGGCCCGGGCAGGAGCGGCGGGCACACTGTCGGCGCTCCATAGACAGCGCCGCACAGAAGAAAGAACGAGCGCTGCATGGTGGGAGAGCGGAGGAGGCCGTGGTGACATTACCTGTGGAGTGGAGGTAGCTCCAGGGTGGGCTCACAGGCAGGAAGTAAGGAAGAATCTGAGTTGGGGTGGGGAGGGATGAGGGACAGAGGGAAGGAATAGTAGTAAGGAATTTGGGGCAGAACCAGCAGCGTAGCAAAAGTATGATGGCATAAAATAGCCTTTTAACTTCCAGAAATGAGGTGGTTAAATATGACACAGTTCATGATGCAGAAAAAAGAAAGGGAGAAGAGTCTGGAACAAGTAGGCAGGGGCCAGAGAGCAGAGGGCCTGGTACACCCAGCTGAGGAATCGGGATGAGATGCTGTAGCTGGGTCCAGGGTCTCTAAACTTTCTGACCATACACATCATCGATAAAGTAACTTTTGAGTACTCAACCCTACTGTAAGTACATTTAGAAAGTGTATGTATGTGCTATTGTTCTGCTACACTGCAAAAAGGAGAAATTTTATAAGTTGAGATAAGAAAAAGTAAACAGAATTTCTAATATGTTATGTCTACACTCTCAATGAGTTGCTTATAGATGCCATGTGGGAGACGGGTCTGCAGCCACAGAGCAGCAACTGATGCTCTCTGGAACGCTGCACAGTGGACGGTGTGAGGGGTGAACGCAGGGGAGGCAGGGACAGTGACAGTGGGGCAAACCTCAGTGCTGCAGAGGACAAACTGAAGAGGGTGTGGACGAAGTCAGTGGGGTTGGGGAGAAGGCACATCTGGATTTGTTTCTCTTTGAGATGTGAAGGTCTTGGGACTGTGTGAGGGACTGGACTTGGAGGGCGCATGAGAAAGATGGAACAGTCTAGGACAACGCTCAGGTTTCTGGCCTGGGCAACAGGTGGATGGCAGAGCCACTGGATCAGAGCAGTGAACACAGAATGACCACTCCATGGGAGAGGGGGCCTAAGAGAAATGTCCGCAGGGCTCTGGCACCAAGGCGAGGCTGCGGTCAATTCTGCCTGCCAGACGAGAGAGGATGGGAACGGAAGGATCAAACAGAACTACAAAGAAGAGGCGGCATTTGAGGTGCACCCAGAAAGATGAGGGTCCTGATGGAGGGGGAAGGGTGCTCCGGGTGGAAGAAAGAGCGCCAGCAAAGGCTCGAGGGAATTCCAGCAAATAGGGCAGACAAGCTCATTCAAGCAAATATGGCTTTAGATGTTACTCAGCCCCTTAAACCATCGAGAAAGAGACTGCACACACCTGCATGTCCTCCGCACCCTCAGTGCCTCTTAGCAAATGAAGGTGAATTCCCTCCTGAAGAAGAGCCAGAATGGGAGAAGGTCCAGAGAGCGTGGAAGAGATTCAAAAAGCCAAAAGGTATCGCCAGCAGCTTCAACCACACCAGGTCTGAGGGGCCCCAAGAACAGTCCTGTATGACCTGCCAGTCAAGAGGCCCCTGCTCACTATGCCCTCAGCTCCTGTCTTCAACAGCATGTGAAAGGACACACAGCGGGCAAGTCAGGGGTCACAGGCCTCACTATCACTCAGCACCCCACAGGACACTACGCCAGTGGCTGTCACACCGGCCTCAGCAGAGCATTACAAGGTCAAGATGTGCCTGCAAACACCTGGACACAGCATCTGCACCCACAACTTATTTGTATAGATGCTACATATAAGATGCTTTTCTTCTACCATCCAGAGACCCAAGACAGTGGAAAAGTACTATAGGTAACACATACAACCTCACAGCACATCAGAGCCATAGCCTACCAGAGTAAAATTTAAGTGTATTTTGAGGATTTGGTTTCAGGGCCATACCTGTTACCACTCCAGACTCTAATTTTAGAGTTTTACTATTATTTTTTTGTATCCAGAAACAAGGAAGGTATCTCTAGATTCCTTTGATTCCTCTGAAGAAAGAAAGAGGAAGAAAACTGTTATCCTCCACACTCACTGAAAGAAATGCTCTGCTATTCTGGCTAAAAATATGCTACATATGGGTTTACAAACTTTCAGTTTTGGAAGAACCAGAACATATCATTATCAACATGGTAAAACAGCATAAATATAATTGTGTCTTTTTTATCAAGAACAAGAGAATTTAACAATATATCAAAATCCTCATTGGGAACACTAATTATGATTGGAATAAGCACAGAGAGATGTTCAACTGAAGAATTCATCATTATAACTTGAGTTTTTGAAAAGTCAATGTATCACTGTATTTATGAAGCACAATCTATGAGTCAGACGTGTATTTCAACCTCTGATGCACCTGGAATTAAGGTAAAGAAAGAACTTGGATATTATTTCTAAAAATCTTGGCATCAAACTTCATGAAAATATAAAACACAATTAAGTGCAGCCAATGAATCCAGGTTGAAACTGCAGGTAAACACAGGCTTCAGTCTTACTTTATTCTATTCAGTAAGGGAAAGCAAGTGTGAGAGGGAACATCGCACCAAATGGCAAATGCTCACAGAGGCTCGTCACAGAGTAAGGGAGGGCCTGCCAGAGGACATGTGTGGGCTAGGCAAAGTGCACACTTGAAAAGAGCAGAGTACGTGGCAACACTGTCAGCGGAACTATTTTTACCTTTATCAAAAGAAAATGAAACAGAATGTTTCTGGCATCAGGAACGATTGTCTAAGTGATTCGAATGTTACAGTTGGATGACATTTTGAAATGTTTAGTCTTGAAAGCCACAGGGAGAGCTACTGTTTTATCTGCTTAAACAAAGGTAAGGTAGCAATAAAAGAATTGGATGATACTGAAAACCTGTTTGCCTTTCAAGTAACTCTGTAGTACTGAAAATAAAAAGACCTTTCTCCTCCTCCATTTTATAAAGAACAGACCACTGCCAATTCGGTCCTATCTTGAATTCTGAAGTTAGAGGTAAGCAAACTGCTCCAGCCAAACTTCCTGGTAATCAGAGAATAATTTTCCTCAATGGAAAGTTCTACAGGCCACTGGAAATTGTGGTTAAAAGAAATCAAAATTAAACAAAGAGAGAGCAATTCCATCATCAACCTGGAGAAGCAGGAAAGTGAACCAGTAGGCCTGACTTTAGGGAGAGAAGTTGATAATATCACACCAGTGTGGCACCAGGTGGTAGAAATCTCACCATGGAGGCTACAGCCAAATCTTATTACAGCACTGAGACCTATATTTGCAACAGTCTCTACTTCGGTTTCTTAAATTCTATCAGTAAGGAAGCACGTGTTTCTGGCTTCTATCCAGGGCTCTGCTTTCTGGCCTGCCCGGAATGGCCACCCACAGGCTGCAACACTTTATGAGAAATTAAATTGTTAAATATTAATATATCAATAAGTGAAATCATATAGCCATAGCTGATATAGAACAGTGACAGAACAACCAAAAATAACGCAAATGTGCTGCGTTAGGGAGTACAGCATGGGAGATGTTGAAATGCTGTGAGCCAGTGTTCAGGTGTGTCCTGGGACAGGGAGGAAAGAAAACCTGGGGAGAAGGAACAAGTGGCCAGGAGCTTTTCCAACCCTCTTCGAATAGTCGAGCCCAGTAACAGACCCATTCTCAGACCTCTCCCTGGGTCACGGAAACTCCTGACTCAGAACTGCAGAAACCGCCGCCCCCCTCTGCCCTGCAGGGATGCTGCAACTGGTTCTCAAAATCAACTGGGACTAATAAGCACAGGTATTTTGAATCTCACTGAACAAGCTCCTAAAAGACTGAGTTAAAAATCAAAGCATTAAAAGTTTTCAGTGCAATTGGCCAACTTATGACAAATTTGGCATCCACCCAAAAATGACTGTTTCGGATTGAAACACATCGAATCAATGGAATTCCATCAGTTTATAAACTTTAAAAAGAGAAAGCCAAAAAATACTCATTTGTCACCCGTTCACTTCAGAAAACTGTTAAAATAAATCCTTGTTTTGAAAATTGGTAATGAAAAATAAAGAATTATTAATATTTATTCAGACAAGAACTATCAATGGGTGTTTATGTCATCATGTGAATGACTAATGGGAAACTAGATGTTCTCATGTTGCCAGTAAGACCACAGGAATCACTTTCCAGTTGAGAGAGTAAACCCTAACCACAGACTGCAGAAATCACGCTGGCAGCCGTCTGTCCATCAGGGGTCCATGTTCTTACCACCCATGGTGGGGCAACCGATACTTCATGTCTTCTGATGTGACACAAAGTGTACGCCATGAGCTATGGTGTCCATGACAAAAATGAGAAATGTTTAACATCAAGGTGTCAGCCTTAACATCCAGCTTACAGGAAAGATAGGAAGAGAGGAAGCAGTGAGACGACACCGCAAGGAAGCAACAAGATAAATCCAGAAGGCTGGAAATTCTGTGGGACAAATGGTCTGGTCTCTTGAACAATTGTTGATAATATGAAAAAGGGGGCAGGAAGGTGTGGGGAACGGCTCTAGAGTAACAGACCTAGACAAAACCCACACACTGGAAGGATGCACTAAAAAACTTTATAATGGTCACCTGTGGGGGCAGAGGTAGGGATGAGATCAATGAATACTTTTTACATTGTTTTGATTTTTGAGCCACATGAATCTATTGCCTATTCAAAAATAAAATTTAATTTCAAATAATTTCATATATACTTTTCATATTTGAAAGAACTCTACTCCTCCATGAGCAATCTTACACTAAAACCTGAAAAAGAAAAAGATGAGCTGCTCTTGAAGATTCACCAACCATCATTTATCCCACTACAGTATCTTCCCAGATCAACTTCTGGCACTTTTAAAACATGTTAATTTTTTTCTCCTACTTCTAAACAAGCCTTTTCTTTTCTTTAGGCAGACATTTAAGAAACTTGAAATAAATCTGAAGCATTTAACATGAAAGCAAAAAAAAAGTCCCTGGGGTTAACTTTGAGAAAAGCTCAAATCAAGGAAAGCCCCTTTTACTTTTCATTTTGTGTCAAAGCACACATTTAAGTCTTTACTTGAAAGGTGATGAATTTAACAATGATTTAGAAATCTTCACTTTGGTCCCACTCTTCTATCCTTAAACCCACACTATGGTATCTTCCCTTTCTTGTCTCATCCATCACCTGGGCTTCTCAGCCCACTCTTGCCAATCACGATTATTGCAACCTCAAACCAAAACTTGATTATTTGCCTGTTAAGCTACTTAAAGAAGATGTTTAAAACCCCCAAGTCTTATAATCCCTTCCGAGCTATTTCTGTACCCCTCTTCCTGGTTCTTTACTGAGTTAATATCCAAATAAGTAAATTAGTTTTGAAACTTTAATTAAAATAAGCTAAAGCCCCATGTGACTATCAGGCAGGTTACACTGTGTTCCCAGTATAGCTGGTGACTTCAAAGAATCATTGAGCAGGTAGAAGGCTCGGTCAACAAGTGAGCATTGTGAAGACCTCCAGAGGGTCACACGGCTTCCAGCAAATCTGCTGGATGAAAAATGTCATGCAAAAAAATATGACAGTCTCTTTCCAAAAGAACTCATCACTGGATTCCTTTTAATAGTGATTTCCAATTACTGGTTTAGATACAGGCTTGAATAATGGCTATCAGCCAATATGTATTTACTGAGTGCCCAGAGTGTGTGTTCTACAGAGCTTTAAAATATGGCTGACAAGACACTGTCAACATATGAGGCAGTAGCGTGTCCACAAGAACACATAATTAGCAGGTCCACCGTGTAGCACATAGGCTGTGAGTACGGTGGGGCCAGGAGCTGCACAAGGCTAGCACAGACCTGGAGGCTTCATGGACCCTTGGCAAGATGTCACAGTGTGTAAGACAAGGGAGGCAAAGGAACCCTACCACTCGGCAGGCACAGGTTCTGTCTCTGAGACAGTAAAGGGGGTGGCTGAGGCAAACTGTAGAGGAAGAGCAGCAACGGGAGAAAAGTCAGAACAAACGTGGGCATGTGTGTGTTTGTTTCTCATAAAAGAAAAATGGATGGTAATCAGACCCACAAGTTCTTGAATGATAGCTCCAATTTTATTTTAAAGGCAGTAGTGTGACCCCTTAACCTTGAAAAAGCAAGTGAACAACAGCGGTGAGCTGTCCTGCCGGCCAGATGCAGGGTTCCTCCACCCTGGATGCAGAGGTCCTGGGGAGCCCGGCAAGACAGACCTCCCTGTTTCAGGATTCTTTATCTATCATCACAGACTGCTCAGAGGAGCATTCTACAACTCATTTGACACATTCATACATTTCAGATGAGTATTTTTAAGGGATAACTGACCCTTCCCTCAAAAGATTTTAGAGAACACCTAAAAAGCATCTCTTAAAGTGGACCGTATCCTAGAAGGATGTCCACCAATGGCCAATTCCATCAAATAATGTTATGTTACTATTAGTATATTATCTCACTTATCCCTGTCCTATGAAGCAGGAACTAGTACAACTCCCATTTTATAGATAATATTAGTAAAAGGCTTACAGAGGATAAGTAACTTCCCAAAGATCGTGTAGCTCACTAAGTGACGGAGCCAGGACTTGCCCTGGCCACACTGCCCTGCTGCCTTAGGTGTTTCCATTCTTTCCAGCAGTGGACTTTGACCAGGAGACACTACTCTCTGTGGTTAGTGAGGAGTAAAAACTCCCAACCCACTTGGGGGCCCAAGGATCTCTAAGTACTGACTCCAAAATCAGTCAGCAACAGAAAGACTTTCCAATATTATACTTTCAGTAGACATGAGGGAAAGGGAGTCAGTAGCCTTTATTCAATAGCTTCTTTTTAAGATCATATCAAACTTCTCAGGGATTTCATATCCCTAATGAATGCATATATGGGTATTTCTTGAAAAACTTACCTCTCTGCACGAATCACACCACTGTAGTAGGGGGGATCCCAAGGCATTACTTCCTACAATGGAATAATTCATCATTACGAAAGCTATTGACTATTACGGAATTTTTATCAGTAACTTTGCCAGCTTATGAAATATAAACTAGTTATTACAAATCAGCCAGTTTATAGAATGCAAACCAGCTATTGTCGATGTAAATCAGAAAAATTTCATAAAATCCCTAAAAATCTATAGCTTGGAATGGAAAAAGCTGGCTCCTTATTTTGACTTCCCTATAATCAATGGGTAGAGAGATGTGAGTAAGACCTAACCCAGAATTTAGGGGAAAGGTAAACAAACGTCATTCTAAAATATAAACTCACCAAAGTCAACATTAATGTATTAAATTGGCCATGATAAAATTTTTCCCAAAATGTAACCAATGTATTAATCCATAAAACATATTGCAAGTAAGATTAGGGCGCCAAAGATAAGATTAAGCTTCCTTCTAAATCTAAGCAAGCAGCTTAGGGTAGATCTCAAAAATGAAAGCAACAATTTAAAATGTAACTAAGGAAGAATTAACGCTAATCTTGGCAAAGAAAATATGTCATAAAGATGTATTGTAATAATAGTTGTTTTTGAAGACTGGTACAGAATACTAAAAGAAGGGAAAGCCTGAATACCGGAATGAATCATCCTTCCCACAGGTGTGCACGTGAAGAGACCAGGCAGTGCAGCCAGACTGCCTGGGTCCAGGTTTTCAATCCATACCAGACTGTAAACCGCATGAGGACAGGGACTTTGTCTGCACTGTTCATCGTTGTATCCTGGCACCCTGAGCAGCGCCTGGTACATGGGAGTCTCTCAGTAAATATTTGTTGCATGAATCAACAGCACCTCCCAAACAGGATTGCTGAATGCACTTAAACTGCTAAGCAGAACACCTGGCATTGAGCAAGAGCTCGATAAATGCTGGCCGCTCTCCTCATTACCATTATCCTTTAAGTTTTCAGCTTAGGCATTATCTCCTCAAATAACAAGGTGTTCTTTCCCATATTCCATGATAATACTTTGACCACGGGATGTGTGACAAGATACTTGTAGGCTTATTTTCTTTCTCCTCATGAGCTCTGTAAGGGCAGGTTTGTGTCCCTGAAAGTCTAGCCTCACGGTGTTCAGTTCCTGGCACACACTTCCTCTAACAGATGATTATGTACCATTGCTGGAAGCCAGACAGAGTACAAGCTCTAATGATATAAAAACAAGTCAGACACTGTCCCTGTTATCAAGGAGCTGGTGGTCTAGGCAGCAGAAAAGACCAGTGACTAGACAATCAGAGGACAGTATGTCATGTCTACATTGCGCCATGTGAAACACAGCCCATGAGAAGGGTATTTAAATCACAATGCAAGGTCAGCAAATGTTTTGGAGGCGGCAATGCCGGAGTTGAGTTTTAGGATAGGAGCAGCTAATCCAGATGAGAAAGGGGGAAGGCACTCCCTCCTGTGTATGGTATTTGTGAACGATTGGAAGCTGCCTACTATTATGTGGCTGGCACATAAATGTCAGTTAGAATTAAAAAGTAAAAGAAAGTAAAGCAAGGAAAGAAAGCAAAAGTTAGTGAATAGAGGACATGAGCATCCCACAGGTATTAGGAGAGAGCAAAGAACACTAACCGGGCTTGGAGAGGCAGCAAAAGACAAGGCTAGAGAAGCAGGTGGGGGCCAGATCATCAGGGCTTAGTGGAAGAAGTAAAGCAATAGAAAGGGAAATTAGAGAATTACCCGGAGCTACTGAAGAATTTTAAACAAGAAAGTGACAAGATCAGATCTGCTTTTTAGAAAAATCCCCCGGGTTGCAATTCATTCATTCATAGTCCAAATAAGTGTTGAGTGCCAACTCTGTGCCTAACACTGGGCTAGACACATTGCTGAACAGTTCAAGTCCAGGGTGGTTTTCAGGGGCAAGAACAAGAAAGAAACAAGTTAGGCAACCACAACTACACACAGTCTGGGTGAAAAGTCAACAATGATCCTAACCAAGGCTACAGCAACAGGCACAGGGAGAATCTGCAGGACCTAACACCCAATTGTGGGGTAAGGGAGTGTGAATCCATGGAGGGCTTGTGGAAACACAGATTGTGGGGGCTCACCCCAGAGTTTTTGATTCAGCGGGTCTGAAGTGGGGCTCAAAAATTTGTATTTCTAACAAGTTCCCAGGTGATGCTACTGCTTCTGGTCCAGGGATCACACTTGGAGAACCACTGGTCCAGAGCAAGTGCAGGTTCCAGCCAAGGCAGCACAGTGAACGGTGGTAACATTCACCAAAACAGGACCTTCATGAGAAGACTGGGCACTGCACAAGCATCTGCCAAATACCCTGTATTGATAAGCTATACAAAAATCTCCAGGGAGGATAGTTTCAAGACATATTAGCTTTTACTGAAATAGCTTTTGGTGACATATTTTATTTTTTATTTTTTGTTTCTATATTCACCAAACTAAATTCTGATCTACTGATCTATTATCTAGTTTCCTAAGGGTACAGATGATTAATACTAGTTACTTTGCTAGATACAGTCCTTCCATAATTAACAGATTGACATGCTACTCTAAGTCTCTGAGTTTGATAGGAATAATCTATTTCTTAGTGGTTCTAACTGGGAAGCTGGTAAATTGTTTCTAAATCTGCAAGGCCCATTTTTCTAAATCTTCCCTATGACTATGGCTCTGGCAGCCACGATCAAATAAAAAATCATCAACAATAGCAACTACAAAAGACTGGTGTAGACAAGCCCAGCAATTCTGTAGTGCCCTTGAACCAAAAGGGAAAGAGTCCCAATATATGGAATCTCATCACTTTCCAGGGCACCCCAATCATGTGGGCAGCATTCTGGCCATAACAACACTTAGTCTATAAGATCATATAAGTAAGATCATACAATCATATGCCTTTATGATTCAAAACAATACCTAAGTGTTTGTAAAATGAGGTATACTTTGTCAGTCAATAACGATCTATTTCATTGAGCCATAAATTAGTGAACAAATGAGTGAGCAAACTGCAACGCTAACTGATGGTTAAAACTGCCACCTGCCAGATCAAGCCTCCACTGAGCATGAAAGGCCGCTTCAGACTGAGAACCCGACTTCCCACAGAATGAAGCAGCCTTTGCAGGAACACAGTGTTAACACACGTTTATAACACACACACACACACACACACACAGATACACATACACTCACAATATGTCAAATAATCAACAAAAATGCTGTATTTCCAGGCAACATCAGACTCAGACACATGGGTCAAATATTTCAATACCTTTGTTCACCAAAACCAGGATCACAAACAAGACTATGCAGATCTCCAGTATATCAAAAGAAAGTTCCAGAATCAAAAGATAATGATTTCAGTTGACAGACTGTTTATATTATAACAAAAATATTCCAACATAGTTACTTACAGATTTTTGAGGATTTAGCTTCATTTTCATCCCTTGTATCATCTCAAAATCTTTTCTAGTTCTGTAAGACAGGTTTATCTTTACCTCCTAGGACAAATCTTAATAATTACATGATGAAAGAACTAACCTGCCTACGTTACGTTCCAACATTCACGATAAAAGTACATGTAATCAGTAGTGCAAAAATAAATCAATATTAATCCAAATTTTACGTAAGTGTTAAAAGAAACAATATATAAATCGGTATATTACTGCAATTTCTACCTTAAAAAGCATCATGGTAGACATGTCTCAAAAGTACTAAAGTGTGGAAAAACCAGCAATGTTACAGAAACATGCAAAGCATTAATTAGCAAACATTAAATCACTACTTTTTGCTACACCTTAAAAAGGTAAGAGACTAAACAATTTTTGTAAAAGAATATTAATACAGATTATATTTAAGATTATTAGTCATAATTTCTCCCCTACAGAAAAATGCTAGCTGAACAATAATTAAATATATACCTAATGTTTGTAGAATATAATATGTCTGTTATTCCTATATATAACTGTAAAATTATGGAGCTAATTATTGCTCAAAACATGATCTATAGCTACACACAAGTAGAGAAAGAAAACTAACACTTAAGCAACAAAGAAAAGCAGAATAAAGTCTCTATTATATAATTAACTCTCCCTCTTGCTTATACCAAAGAGATAGTAATTCACTAGGATTATTAAAAAAAAATTTTAGAATTTATAAACATAATCCAAACTAGAGAGGAATGGGTTCTAAGGTATGAGTTTATAATCCAAAACAGAAATTTCAGCTAAAATGAATGTGTTGGTATAGACAAAAAAGCCAAACAAAATTTTAGACAGCATTATAAGAAAGAAAAGAGGAAAACATTGCCCTCTTTTACAAACCATGACATGCCTCTTTCTGGAATCTTCCATCCCCCACCTAAGCCCTAGAAGAGGGCCAGTGAATGGCAAATGTGCAATCTAAGGGACTGGGCAGGGGAGGGGCAGGGAAGGAAGTCAGGAATATAACAGAGGAACCCACTGAAGAGAGGAAAACACTTCAGCTTGAAATTACAAACACTGAGACAGAGCATTCTTAAAATAGATGAAATCAAAAACACGTATTAATCCACTATATCCGTATGTAGGGCAAAAGAAGAAAAATACTACTTTATGCACTTGTTATAAAATTAATAGTACAAGTCAAAATAAATAGTTTCAAAAATGTTTTGGAAGACTTTTTAAATTACGTATGAATAACATGGTCCTAAAGACCATGGGCTGACGACAGGGAACTGCCTAAGTTTTCAAGATTGGCAGTTTAGGAAGACAACTCTGTTCTTTCAAAGTGTGACTCATAGTGAAGAGCACCTGCTGAACAGTCCACAGATATGACCCAACATTCCAACACTCATATTCTTAATAGGTCACTTCCTAATTTTTAACAAGTCTTCCTTAAAAATAAATAACATATAACATTAAAAACTAAATAATAGAATAAAAACTAACCTTTCAGAAAGTTTATCAGATAGTTTCTCGAGGAACTGCATGACAGTCTCTAAAAATGTAATTCAAAAGAAAATATCCTCAATTACATAAAATACAATCAACATATCTGTTAAAATTATAATGTAATAATCATAACCTATATACTACAACTCCATTAAAGTGATGATTTTCAGAGGGAAGCAGGGCTGCTAACATATACCAAGCACATAATAAATATTTCTAGATGACAATGATCTCTTAGAAAAACAAATTAAATTAACATAGTACTAATCCAAAGCCTTAAATAATAACCCAAAATTAAAAGAGTTAACGGAAGGCTAGAGAAAAAACCCAAAATTTCAATGTGTTTCTATTTATTAATATGCAGAGATTAAAAAAACAAGCTTCTTAGATATGTCTGATATTGTCTAAGTTTTAAAGAGATAGCTAGACTCTGATTTGTTAAGGAAAATCATTACAGTTTTGAAGTATAACTTCCTGAAACTTAAATTGTAAAAATCAATGTTTTTCTGGGTAACTATTTCTAGTTTTATATATGACAGTAGAATAATCTACTCAAGATCAATACCAAAAGAAAACAGAACAAAATCAGAACATTAAAAATTTAAGTTCTGTATTAAAATACTTCAGCCATAGTCATTATAATTTATAAACCCATAAAGGCAGCGTGTAGAATTACCATCGTTTCCCACGATAGGAAATGGTTCGTGTGTCTTTTTGAATTTAGCGCTTTCTGCCACTGACTTATGCGTATAGAGCTTTCATATGTATTTTAGTTTCCCTCAGACATTGTTTTTATATTTTCCAGATGATCTTTCATACGGGTTTAAGTTTCTTGCCCTCTTTTGAGTTCAAGTTATCTCCTTTCTGAGTGGAACAAAAGGCGAAGGGAAGAACGAGTTGACCCTCAACCCGGGCCACCGGCTTTCTTCCGCTGTCGATACGGAACGAGTCTTCCGCACACCAACCCTGAAAGCACTGCCTCATGCACCAGATTAAACGACGTTAGGATTTTCAGGAAAAAACTGTTATTTAGTCAAAAATGAAATTTCATTTCAGGATCTCATACCAGCTGCCGTACAAAACTGTTTTCACACAAATCTGTGTATGCTTTTTATTTCTTAATAACCAAAAACACGTTTTATTAACATGCACCCATGTTATTTCTCTAGTCACCTTATGTGTAAAGAATCTGCCTCAATTTATGTACCTGGAAAATTGTCATATTAAAAAGACTGAGGTCGAAACCCCCTGAAAATAACTAAACGCTTCACTGCACAGCTGCTTCCTAACTCGCGGTCACACGAGTGCCCTCACTTACCCCCATCCTGCCTCCTTTCTCCTCGTTGACGGCCCGCCCTCCTTCACTCTGTACCTCAGGTTTCACTCCTCACGAAACCTTCCACAGCCACACGGGCATCTGACAACCTCCCAAACTCCTAAAATCCTGGGGCATTGTTTGGTCTACACTACTCAGCTGGCACTGAAAATGGGCCAACCTGTATTATTTATCTTTATATGCATATACATGGTTCCTTCACTAAATTTTAAATCCCTCAGAGACACAGGGCACAGCCTATGTGACTACGTGTACAACAGCCTCACTGCAAAATATCACTACACCGAGTGCTTAGTGAACAAGGGGCATTTCCCAGGAATGGCACCCGCAGTAGCTGCTGCGGCCCGGGGAGCTCCAGTCCACACTCCCTGAGCTGATGGGCGAGCCAGTCCTCCTCCCCTGTGACCTGCTGCAGCATGCGAGTCAGCTGATCACTCCCTTCTCCCTAAGACATTTCCTATGCGTGTTTTAGGACACCCGCTCCGTTCACTTTCCCCCTCTTCCACTGACCATTCCTTCTTGGTGGGCTTCACTGGTTCTTCTCAAACACCTGACCTCTTAAACTTGGAGGGGCCCAGAGCTCAGTTCTTGGACTTCTGCTCTTTAAGCGCCCTCCCCTGGTGACCTCGGAGAGTCTTTAAACAAAGATTCAGACATACACCTCCAGCTCAGAACTGTCTCAAGGCCATACTCATGCATCGAACTGCCTACTCGACGTTATCCCTTGAACCTCAATTGGCATCTCAGACTTAACTGGAGCAAAACCAAGCTCCTGGTCTTCTCTATCTTAGCTAACAGGACTCTCCCTTTCTAGCTGCTTAGGTCAAAAACTTTGACTCTCTCTGTAAAATGCTACATACACAGAATCTGATCACACCTTACCACCTTCTCTGCTGCCATCTGGTCAAGACGCTGTCGTTTCCCATCGTGGTTACCACACAACGGCTTCTCAGGGGTCTCTCTTCCACCTTGCCCTGCGGCAGTCTATTCCCAGTATCAGCAGCGCACAGCTAACCACTAGGTCTAAGCTGGATCACTGCAACACTCTGCCCAAACCCCCCAGCGACGTCACATCGCACTCAAGTCAAGGCCCTACGTCAGGCCACCCTCCTCGGTCTGTTCCCAGCTGTCACCACTCTCCCCCCACTCGCTCCCCTGGGGCCACTCTGCCCTCTTTGCCTTTCCTCCAACATGGCAGGCCTTTTCTGCCTCCACACTTTAGCGGTTGCTCGTGCCTTTACCTGGAACTTTCTTTCCCCAGAGAGCCACAGCCTCACTCCTGCACCTCTGACGACAGCATGCCCACGTGTCATGTTCTCAGCGTGCCCTCCCTGACCATGCCGTCTAAAGCTGCACCACCACCCACACGCCCACGCCTGATCCCCGTCCCTACTCAATTTTCTCCACAGCTTGTTAACCAACAACATACCATGTACTTCTGCCTACTTTGTTCTTAACTGTCTTCCCTCATAAGAATGTAAGCTACGTAAGGACAGAAATTTCCATCTGCCTTTATATACTGATTCATTTCCAGGGCCTAGAATAATATCTGACATACAGTAGCACTCGGTAAGTGTTTGTTGAATCAATGAATGAAAACAGAGGATGCAGATGATATAAAAGACAGGGTATTTGGTCTCATGCAGCCTATGGAAAACTGTAAATTTAGACTGTGTTTACGTTTTGGTCCTGCCACTTTTCAGCCGTATAACCTAACCGTAGATTCCTTATCTGTGACATGGCTACAAATACCTACTCTGTAAGGCTTCAGAGGAATTAAATGAGATACTGACAGAGTAAGCACTGAATAATGTTCTAATATTATTATTTTCTATTATAATAATATAAAAATTAAAATACAGTACTACTGTAATCAAACTGGTAACAACAGGGACTACAGAAAAACATATAATAAAAAAAATACATATAACACATAACATACATACAATCTCTATTTAGGAGCCAAATTACAAGAAACAAATTGTAAGTGCTTTAAGGGTTCAGGACAAGGGAGTCCAAGAAAAGAAAAAAGTTTAAAAGGCTTCATGAAAGGAGTGAGTTTTGAGCTGAGCCCTGGAAAACTGGGTAAGATTTTAATAGACAGATTGGGAGGAGGAAGATGCTCCCCACATGGGAACAACACGAGCAGCAGCACCCCGGCTGGAATGAGTGTGACGTACCTGTGGCTTAACAGAGAGCCTTAACAGGTCAAGGGAAACGGCAATTTATGAAAGAGTGAGAAATAAATTTGGGTGGACTTAAGAAAACTCAGAAGAAGCTGAACACAAACATGAATACAGAAAGCACAAAGACAGGATAGAAGTAAGGATGTGATCTTTACCCACACAGAGTTCGTTTCCAGGGTAAAGATGCACACCAGAAACCAAGGGCATCTGTCTCACCATCTCCTCCTCCCTCTCATCCCATGACTAAGTCTCATAACTTCGACCTCCAAGATTTTTTTAAAAAATTTTTTTGTAGGGACAGAGTCTCACTGTGTTGCCTAGGCTAGACTCGAACTCCCAGGCTCAAGCGATCCTCCTGCCTCTGCCTCCTGAGTAGCTGGGGCTACTGACCCAGCTGATCTTGAATCTACACAGCTCCACCAGCACAATCACCCTACTCCTGACTCATGACTCACTGCCTAAATTACAATCGGATTTTTTTTTTTTAAGAGACAGGGTCTTGCCCTGTTGCCAAGGCTGAAGTATAGTGGCATTGTCATAGCTCACTGCAGCCTCCAACTGCTGGGCCCAAGCAATCCTCCTGCCTCAGCCTCTTGTGTAGCTGGGACTATAGGCAAGCACCACCACACCAAGCTAATTTTTAAATTTTTTCATAGAGACTGGGTCTTGCTATTATCAGGCTATTCTCCACCTCCTGGGTGATCTTCCCACTTCAGCCTCCCAAAGTGCTAGGATTATAGGTATGAGCCACTGTGCCTGGCCAACAACTGGAATTTAATAAACACTTTTGAAAAACGTATTATATACATTTATATTTTTATCGTGTAACATTTTCTCTTACACATTACTTAATCATAAGGAACTCAACATAGCAGAAGACAAGTTATCCCCAGCCCCTACACCTAGCACAGACCTTCCCAAGCAGTACTCTTCCCTCTGAGAAGAAGGCTTATAGGATAATGTGTTTTTGTATGGCTTACATTTAACCTTGATATTTTCATACCCTCTCACTCTAATTTAATTAATTTCATTAGATTGATCACAGAAACTAGTTTACTTAAAATGAAAACGATCTGAACTAGCATCAAAACGAAAGCTTAGGTTATGATTTACTTTCAACACGCACATGAAATACATGCCAAATTATTAGCTCCCCTTAAAAACCAGTCCCATTAAAATATGTAGAAAATCACAATGAATGACACTCTGCACTAAAAATAGAACACTAATTTATAGATGGCTTAAAATCAGAAGTTGTTTCATAAAAGCCCTGTTCTGTCCTTAAAAGTTGGAGAAACAGGCTTACCTGGATTTTTAGCTATTGTTCCCTGGAGAGCCCTGTGGGAAAATGTAGAATACCCTACTAACTTTGCCAGAAGATCTCTACTGCTGAGCAATTCTTCTAAACATTTCAACTGACCAGCGTTGGGATAAAGAAAAATTTTATAAGCAGCTTCTCGCACCTGTATTTAAAAAGTAAATAGTGAAGTAGACAAATACCACAACACAAAGTCTTATGCAACAATAACACAGGCTAACACTCACTACTTTATCTACAGACGATCACCACTTTCAAAATAAAGTAACAGTTCACACAAGATGAATAAAGCTTTTGGAGTCACAAAATAGCACAGGATGCAACAGCACAGTTGACTGGGGCTTTGGAGTACTGTTCTAGGGGATGGTGGGACAAACTTCTACCCAGTGCACGTATCTCTTTGTCATAAAGCACCTTTAACCAGGCGAAGTAAAGACTTCATGCACCAAAAAGTCTCAGTAGTTTAGAATGTCAATCATTGCTGCTAGACTTTAAAAATAAGGAGCTCTTGGCCGGGCGCAGTGGCTCACGCCTGTAATCCTAGCACTCTGGGTGGCCGAGGCGGGTGGATTGCTCAAGGTCAGGAGTTTGAAACTAGCCTGAGCAAGAGCGAGACCCCGTCTCTACTAATAATAGAAAGAAATTAATTGGCCAACTAAATATATATGTAAAAAATTAGCCGGGCATGGTGGCGCATGCCTGTAGTCCCGCTACTCGGGAGACTGAGGCAGGAGGATCGCTTGAGCCCAGGAATTTGAGGTTGCTGTGAGCTAGGCTGATGCCGCGGCACTCACTCTAGCCTGGGCAACAGAGTGAGACTCTGTCTCAAAAAATAATAATAATAATAATCCTCCTCCTCAGCCTCCCGAGTAGCTGGGACTACAGGCACACACCACCGTGCCAGGCAAAGGTTCACTTTAAGAAGTGACAAAGCTACAAGCAGATAATTCTTGAAAGAGTCAATACAAATACCCAGAACCTTATGAGAAGATGCTCAGCTTTGCTAGCATTTAGACAAACACAAATTAAAATATTAGCAGTTGGATCTGTTATCACTCACCAAAGTGGCAACAAAAAGAACGCGTTTATTAGCACCAAATATTTACGAGGATACGTGGACAGGGACGCCCGGAGGAGACCTGCTTTGGCCATGTCTGAACATTCTAAGACCAGGAATTTCTGTTCTTAGTAACCATCCAGCACTAAAAGGCACCAAAAAGTATCGTGCCTCCCCCCCACACCTCCCACCAGACTAACACGTAACTCTCAAAATAAAAAACCATAGACACTTAGAGACATTTCGCTGCCGTCTATGCAGACGGCAAATAAACACAGGAAAGATGTTCGACGCCATCAGCCGTCAGGGAAACGCAAGTCAGGGTCGCACGGAGCCGTCGCCGTGCCGACTGGCTGAAATAAACCGCGGCGGTGCCGACCGCTGACCGGGGGCGCAGAAACCTCGTCTCTCACACGCGGCTGCACGGCCACTCCGGAAGGCGGTTTGGCATTTCTTTAAAAACTAAACACGTACTTGTCATGTAACCGGCAATTGCATTTGACCCCAGCAATGCCCAAGAAATGAAAACGTACATCCACGTAAC